>KE504233.1:0-97427 GCA_000344655.2 Fomitopsis schrenkii | reverse complement strand
ATGTGCACAAACTGTGCGCATGAGCGGTATCGCCCGAAACGCCTCGACGACGCGGACAAGGCGGTGCAAGATTGGGGACGAACGGGGTTCGCTGGCGATGGTGGCAAGCGGCAGGAGGCGCGGGAGAACGAGGAAAGGACGGGAGAGAGAGGCGGGCAAGAGGACGGACGGCGGTGTGGTCGAGGGCAGGGATGGTCGAGGGAGAGCGGCTCGGAGGTCGGACGGACGACGTCTGGCGCGTTCGAAGCGCCGAAGACGGTGACATGCGAGGGTCTACTAGGACGTCTTCGCGACCAGAGTATATGCCCTCAAGCGGCACTCATCGTTGGGAGACGCGACAATCGGCAGTAGCCTTTCTCCGCCAAAGTGTTCTGGGAAACCAGAGGATTCACGTGGCAGTCTCTTCGTACTCAGAGTCTTCCTGTTCCGCGCAGGTCCAAGTTGGCCCACGAGGTTAGCCTGCAGCCATGATATCCTACGTCATAGAGGTCGTCATGTCAGCCTGCACCGAGTCCGACTTCGCCCGGGCTGCTGCCCAGCGCCGCTCCTCCTCCTCCTCCGCTACCCGCGAGTCGACTCTAACACATCTTGCTCTGAACTCGAATCAGAACTCCTGACATAAGGCGGATCTCCTGCCACCGAAATCTTCTCAGAGCGAGAAGACGAAGACTACGTGATCTAAGTATCTAAATTCTATTGCTCTGTGTCTCGCCCGCACTGCCAGCGGCGTTCAATTCCCTACATCCCCAGGTGCGACCCGGCGAGCTTCGAGGTGTCGCCGAGACATATCCAGGCACGTCGCTCGGCGCGCATTGAAGCCCGAACAGTTACTTAGTCTCCGTTGCAGACCTTAAAAGCCGACCGAACAGTTGGTAATCAGTGCGGTGTTAGTGATGATCTTGGGCAGCTCCCGAGTTCAGCAATCGCGCCAATCCCTCAGGCTGCGCTATGAGCTCACCAATCTGGCACGAACAAAGCCAGCGTATCTCTCACGGCACACTGGATGAGGTTTGACGGTGAGTGAATGCCACTTCCCTTCGTAGACTGCTCACCCCTGTAGGACCCCTGACAATTGGTGGGGATGCCTGATCCTCATCCGGACAAAGATCGCGCGAACGGGAGCTTCACGCCTCATCCCGTCCGGACTGAAAGTGGTTGTCGGGCAGGCAAAGGTCTTGTGCAGGTCCGGACGTCGAGGAGGTGGTGATGTGCCCAAGCTTGGTCGCGTAGCGCTTCAGAGGGTACATGCTGTAAGGCCTCCGTGGCCGGAGGCTGTTGCCACTCGAACAAGGCGGGGCTAGCACGTCTGGACAAAACATCGAGCTCGGAATCAGCAACTGTCAGGGGTCCTGAGCTTACCAACTCGGCACGGACAAAGTACATTCGCCAGCGTATCTTTCTCACGGCACATTGGATGAGGTTTGACAGTGAGTGACCGCCGCTTCAAGTTCCCTCCATAGACTGCTCACGCCTGTTGCCTGCTGCTTTAGTCCGACCTAGGTCCGCCTGTACATCGCCTTGAGGGCGTGATGCAGGCTGCGTACGGCAAGGCTTCTGTATGTGCGTCGTGCGAGATTTGTATGGCAGGTGATAGATAGAAGCCTAGGACCCGCTGTGCGCGGCAACTTACATGTAGGCACAGAAGCCGCCGTTACAGGTTACTTCCCGAACTGTTCGGCCAGCGAGGTCTGGAGCTCAGCGTGCCCACCGCCTTGTCCCGCGACCCCTGCAACATCCAAGTGATACGCTAGAACTAGCGGGCTCTTCGGGTCACATATACAAGACTTCAACGACGACCTGGGTGGCTCATCCCCTCTTGTTTCCTCTCCTGATAACCCGATGTCGACGCCGCTCGCGTACACTCCCATTGAGGAGATCCCCCGAGTAGGTGCTCGCAGTAATGCACAACTGACCGTTCACTCACGAGGGCTTGCTTCTCTAGATCCGTGAGACTCTGAAACAGGGGTTCGCCACGGGCAAGTCCAGAGACGTCAAGTGGCGCAAGAAGCAAATCCTGCAGCTATGGCACCTCGTCGAGGACAACTTTGACCTCATGCGCAAGGCGCTATTCGACGACCTTGGCCGTGCACCTGACGAGTCGGATGGGTGTGTTCCTAGTCATCGCTGACACGATCCGACCTAATCTAGCGCGCACAGCACCGAGCTGAACTCGCTCATCCTCGAGATCAAGGCAGCGTATGACAACGTCGGGACATGGTCTCAGACAGAGAAGGCGTCGTGGCACTACATGTGGTTCGCCATGTCGCCCGCGACGCGTATTGAGCCGAAGGGTGTTGTGCTCCTCATAACGCCTTTCAACTTTCCCCTATATCTTCTCTTGGCACCTTTCGTGCGTATTCCTTCTACTGCAACCTTGTGGTGTCTCTGATTTCTCGCTTGTGAACACAGGCAGCGGCGATCGCAGCTGGAAACGCATGCGTATTGAAGCCTTCAGAAGGCTCCACGGCGTGCGCAGCGCTCCTGACCGATCTCTTCCCGAAGTACATGGACCAGGAGTTCTTCCGGGTCGTGAACGGAGGCATACCCGAGACAACAAAGGTATGGGAATTCGCTCATACAGTAATCCGTAGCTATCTCATGGATTGCCTACAGCTCTTAGAATTGCAATGGGATCACAGTGAGTCACTCTTCCTGTCCTGTTGCACGAAGGAGAACTCTGAGCGCCACCCCCTATCCTTGTTCTCGATGCAAAGTACTCTACACGGGTAAGAGCACTATCTTCTCAGTCTTTTCATACTCAACGACCCGTGTAGGTAACCAAACCGTAGCCAAGATCGTCTTAACCGCCGCAGCCCAGCATTTGACGCCGGTCACCCTGGAGGTGAGCTCCCACCACCTCGTCCTTCCCATCAAGCTGACGCTCCCAACAGCTTGGTGGTACGTATTGCTCGCAGTTACCACTAGATCTTGGCTTGGGGCTGAGGGTCCTTCTCAAGGCAAGAATGCGGCCGTCTTTGACCCGAGAGTCAGCAACCTCAAAGTTGCCGCGAAACGGCTCATGTGGGGCAAACTCACTAATGCAGGCCAGGCATGCTCATCCTCCTACATCTACATCTACACCCATCTTAACGCGTACAACCCCGTAGATCTGTATGTCCCCTGACTACGCTATCGTCCCCGCGCATTTCCAGGACGCCTTCGTCGACGCGTGCATCGCTGCGTACTACGAGATGCACCCAAAGGACCCGAAGGAGACGGGGAACTTGGCCCTCATCGCGAGCGACAAGCACGCGCAGCGCGTGCAGCGCCTCCTCGAGGGCACGAAGGGGAACGTCGTGCTCGGCGGCCACATTGATATGAAGACGCGCTTCTGCGAGGCGACCATTGTGAAGGATGTGACGCTGGAGGACATCCTGATGAGCGAGTAAGTGGGGTTAGTCGATATGCCGGCTGGAGGACGACTCACTATGATGTCTGTGCAGAGAACTGTTCGCTCCGATCTTGCCCGTTGTTCCTGTGAAGGATGTAGATGAGGCGATCAGCGTGATAAACAGCCTGTTAGTCGATCCGAGTTCAATTTGCCACCCGAGACCCGCTGACGTCTATGTTAGAGGACAATCCCTCGTCCTCCATGTCTTCTCGAGCGACTCTGCCTTCAAGAAGAAGGTCTTCGACAATACTCAGAGCGGTCTTGCCATCGCCAACGAGACGCTGCTCCACATCCAGAGTTCGTGACCTCGTCTCGAGTTTGACCTCTTATTGTTCTCATGAACCCTGTCTTGCAGCCGTGGGCATCCCGTTCGGCGGTGTCGGTACCTCGGGATGTGAGTTGCTCTTGCTCTGCCTTACCGTCCACCTGTAGACTCATGCCGCACTGCGCAGACGGAGCAACGACCGGGAAGGCTGCGTTCGACCAGTTCGTTCACCGGAGAGCCACGATCGACAGTCCGTTCTGGCTGGACACGTTCCTGCTCTACGTTCGCTACCCACCATACACAGTGAGTCTATATGTCGCTCTTTCCCGTGCTGGCTAACGGACATCTGCAGAAAAGGAACAATGCGATGCTGAGCATGTTCATGCATCCGAAACCGCCTGCTTGAACAGACACGAGCGTGAGCGGGTGTTGACTCTGCCAGGAACGCTCATCGTCGGTTTCGTGGTTGGCGTACACACGGTATTTCTTCTGCATTGAGATGTCATTCTGGGTACCTCTGTCTTTTGCGGTGCTTGGCATAGCAACAGTGTCATCATGTTATTTAAGACAAGTTCGGCTTGCGCGGCTTCAACCGGGTGGCGGGTGGAGAAAGCCCTTCGGAGCTTGAAATGGGGCGGCGGGCGGGCTGTCTGGCAGTTGGCGATAGAGTAGCAAGTCGTCATTCTAGCGAGCTCGGGCCCGGGCGCTCCTCCTGAGGACGGTTTGAACTGAAGTTTCGCAGGCAGCAGCAGCATGGCTGGAAATTGCGGGATGCGACTCCGACTTTCTCCATCAGAACCTTCACCACGCACCAGGGACTCATCACAACATGCAAATCCAGAACGACTCTCTGAGTGCCACTAAGCACTCTTCCTCTCCGCTGTGGGCCATAACATGACAACGAAGGTACACATACATTGGATGTAGATACCAGAGCAAAGTACGGAGAGTTAAACCATTACTCTTTACTTCGCCTCTTATGTCACCATCCTGCCAACTATCCCTCGTCGCGTCTTCTTGTATCTCTCATTCCGTGTGTCTCTACATTGACGACATCGCGCGTTTTGTGAGCACGATACTCGGGTAGAACTGAGAGTAGATACCACAGCACGCGAAACGGATGATCAAATCAAAGGTGAACACACTGCACGTGATTAAGGCGCCGTCAGCTTATATGACAGCTCAGAATACATCAAGGACTTCACGGGCATCTTTGCTCGTGATGCCGAATTCAACCGGATCGAACAGGCCAATGTCCTTCAAGAAGGTTCCCGTATCGATCATCACTTGCCCCAAGGAAGTCCCTTTGAGCCTAAACCTGCCTGAGTACGTAGAAAAATGAGGAATCCGCCGTCGCAGGGTCTTACGTGTGTATATTGAAGCGTTCTATGGGTATTCTTTCGTATGCCTCTTGTCCTTGCAGGAGAAAGTCGTAAAACGATGAATAGTCCAGGTTTGATTGACTCCAACTACCGCTTGGTAGTTCCGCGGCGATTCCCACCTATCAGGACTTTAGTGCCTGTTCGAGTATGGAGAGGCTCCTTCGGTGATACTCACAACGGCGATGGGTTCTGCGGCTGTCTGTTCCTTGCGAGCTCCAGATATGACGGCCATGGTTGACCTGCACAGATTCTCGTTGAGCTGTTTTTATCAAGTATCCTAACACTGATCGGAGGAATAACGAATGAGACCCATCTTTCTCGTGCCGGAAAATTTCCCAGCGTCTCGTTGGATAGAGTTTACTGAGCAGAATCGACGTCGTGAGGAGGAGGAGGGGGATTCATTTAGCCACGTCACACGCGCAAGCCATGCGGTTCGGTATTGATAGATAGACTGAAAACCCGGCCAACGAAAGGCACCGTTGATACTTGCATTCTGATAGATCCCGGTGGTCAGAAGTCGAAGCATTCCCGACGAGAGCCATCAAGCGTCAACTGTGCTAGAATGTGCAAAACACAGAGTGCCGCCAAACGCACCACGCTATATCTTGGGAAGCTTAGCCGTCCCGTGGGTAAGTATCAGCGGTTTCTACTACCGTTATAGTGTGATGTTCTGTGTGCGATGCACTGCGTTACGCATAGTTCATCTAAGTGCGCTCCCACCGTGATGTCTTGATTAGCAAATAGCATACATCAATGATCACTTTCATATGCACACATACCAGCGAAGTCTTCATCCGCCATGATATGTGACCGATTGTCACACACCTACCTACAGCATGATGTTCTGAGAGGACTACGATGGAACACTGCCCCGGGTATGCTATTGCACTTGACGAGATTAGAAGTCAACCCGGAGGAGCCATTGGTCAGGAGTTGGACGTGTGCCTACGTTCAGAGACACCGTGTCCATGTAGACGTATCAGTTGGCTGTACAGCAAGGTTTGATAATGCAGACGAACCAGCCTGAGCCCAGGTGCTACGGCTGCGCTACGAGTCGACCGGAAGCGAAGAACGCATGTCTGCTCACTCGAACAATACATCGTTCTGCTCCAAAACAGGATTGCGCACCGATCTGATGCTGTGTTGCCTTGAGAAGGTGGTGAGGAGAAGGAGGAGGATCCATTACGCCTCGGAGCGCTCAGGCTCACAGGAGAAAATTGGGGCGCACGTGACCGTTAGCACTAAACTCGGAGCTCGTTCTTCGTAACAACCGACAGCGAGCATATGCATCGGGTGCGCCAGTAGTCCTCCTCTAGCAAGTTCATAAAGAGCTAGTAGTCTCTGGCAGACCTGAACCGTTGTGGCGCACTGGCAGGAGAATCTTGTCCTGATTGGCGGATGTGATCATTCTCTGGATCTGCGGGGCTATGCCACCGCTGCATGCCGATGTGAGAGCGATGTCTTTTGGTATGTGAAGTGCCTTTCTAACACGTATCCTTGGCCGCCCAGATAAGAACAGCGCACATGGGCGGCGCAACTCAATACTCTCTGTCTGCCTCTATCACCCCTGTATCGCACTGCTCAACGTTGGACTCGCGCCCTACATCGTGAACATGGCTGGGGAGTTGGACCTCATGTACGCATTACTCCATACATCGACTGACGATAGACTAACGACTACATTCCCCTCAGAGTCGGGCCGCAGGTTAGCGCGAGTGCGTCTCATCCCGGGTTTCTCTCGCTCACTCATCCCACAGCTCATCGGAGCTCTGTTCAACTGGGGCTTGCTAGGTGTGCTCAGCGTCCAAGCGTGTATGTACCGATAGTCTACAACCTCTCTTTCCCGTGTGACGATGAACATATAACTATTTTCAGACTTCTATCATGTCTACTTCCCCAGAGACCGACTTGCCTTCAAGCTCATGGGTGCGTCCTTTGGTCGTTTTTGTGGTCTCCTGTTCTGACCCCTCGCAAAGTGTATTGCGTCGTGATCGCTGAATGGGTGCACACGGGGCTCATAACGTCCGGAGTGCTTACTATCTACTGCTACAACTTCGGCAACCCTCAGTCGCCAATTGAGATGCACAATTCCTGGTTTGCGGTGCCAATTATGTGCAGCGCCGTATCCGTAATCACACAGTGCTTCTTCGCATGGCGGATCTACATGTTTTCCAAGTCCCGTTGGTTGGCTGGCGGTGTCGTCATAGTAAGCTCTCTTACACGCTAGATTGCGAGCACAATTGACGTACCCTCCTAAGCTCTCTGTTATTCAAGGCACCTTCGGTATCGCTGCTGGAATTATGGTATGCTGTAGAACCGTGCGTCTGGAACGATGCTTACGATTCTAAAATCTTCCCGGTGGATAGATGGAACCTCTACACGTAGCTGAGGACATCGCGCATGGCGCTATATGGCCTATGATTCTCGTGAGGTCAACATCCTCACCTGATGAGTGATTGTCTCAATTCAGAACAGGTGTGGATCTCAGGAGCAGCGGCCGTCGATATTATCATTGCAATAATCATGACATTTTTGGTGAGCTCCTGTGCCTGCGAGGATTGAGCACCCGTTTCTCACCGAGCGACCTTGTTTTGAACTAGTTATCGAAGAGCAGAACGGGCATCCCACTTACCGATGCACTTGTCAACAGAATGATACAACTCATTGTCGAGACTGGGATGTTGACAGGTGAGTGGGATCCGCGCAACTATGTACTACTGTCGCTCATTCAACCCTAGCCACGTGCGCCATAGTCATGTTGGTATTGGCGAAGGCTCCTCAGGTAAGATTTCTCCTTATGATCCGACGCCGGCACTCAGATGCTGAACATTCGTCTCAGACCAAAAACACATTGCTTTACGAGGTTCCGTACGTATATTCTGTGCATCTAGGTGATATCCGGCTGACGATGCGGTAACGTATATGCAGGTCCCTGACGATCACTAAGGTGTACGTGGGCTCGGTTTCTTCCGCCGATCGTGCTCACGCGCATACGCTTCTAGCTACGCCAACACCCTTCTTACAAACCTCAACAGCCGTGCAGGCATACAGCGAGACAGCCAGAAAGTGCACATCTCTTTAGGCATGCTAGAAAATTCCGGTGCGTCGCAGAGCTCGGGCCCGACACCGGTCAACGTTGCTACGAGTAATGCGTACGAACTGCCATCGCTTCATGACAAGACGTACGAGTTCAATCAGTCGAGAGCCAGTATGCCATGAGGTGCGGATCGTTGTACGTCCTCGATTCATAGGCCTGTATACGTAGCTATCACCGAGAATCATTTGGGCCGTAGTTGGGCTTGTGGCATAATATTATGTAGTTTATGATTATCCGGAATGGAGTGAGGGTTAGACTGACACAGGCTACTGGTTACTATTTCCCTCGTCGCGGTAGTGCAGCATTCACTTCTAGGCCCTGTGCTATGATTGTTGTTGTTATACACAGACAAGGAGACAGGATAACATGATTGAATGCGGCAACGCTGAAAGCAGCGCAGCCAGATACTGGCGCCGGTGAGGACCTATCATCAACCGTTGGATTTGGGAGCTTTCGTCAAGCGCACATGTGCGAGAGAGGCATTCTTCCGATCATAGCCGGAGAAGCGTCGTAGAGCGTGGATCACGTCGGATGGAGTCCTACAGGTGGTCCTTGTATTCTACTTCTCAAATGTTCTTGATTTCAAGTTTCTCAGGAGGAGGAGGGATACATTTAGCCACGCCACACGCGCATTAGCATATTATCCATAATCCGGTGCGTGACATGGCATATGGAGAAAATACGCCTGCGAACGAGAGATATTATTCGCTCAACCACACCATTCCCGTGCATTCCACATTGTGAAGTAGCTCGGATTTCATATCCGGGACGTGACTAGCGCTAGAGTGGACTCCTTGGGTTGACCCTTGCCTATGTTGGTGTCACTGCGGCCATCAGGCTTCAGATATCGTCACGTCCGATGTGGTTACTTGACAGCATGCCCCATTAGAATCTATCAACAGATGAATCGGATATAGTTGTGCCAAGTCACACTGATCATCTCGGACGACTCGGACAGCGATGAGGGGTATGCAATCTTCTCGACCGGCGTTCGAAAAGGCGTTCTCGCCACTGGCAGGCATCCCTTTCTGTCCGACTGAAATTTACGGCTTCGATCATTTCAGTGTTGTGATGCTAGGGAATCTGTACACCGTGACCCTTACCACGGGAAACGTTGCGATAGGCTCCGCTCCTTGCGCGTGCTTGGTAATCAGATGAGTAGATGTCAGTAGCCGGTCCCCGGACACCGCTACCTTCTCAGGCAATTTGCAGGGAGGGATGACTATTGGTCACGGTCATGTCGGATGAACGCCACAATGCTTCCGACACGCTTCATCCGCACCGCCGTTTGCAAAGCTTCCATATCATACAGGGGACAGCCCGGCAAGGAACTGCGAGCGCCACGGCATGCCACCAGCATGTTCCCACAGCGTCGAAGAGATTCCTAACTCTTCCGCCTTGACAAATACCACTGCGCCGGAACATACTACAGACTGATGTGATCAGCTAGACATTCTACGATACGCAAAGCGGAGGTGCGTCAGCTCCCCAACCTCTATTGCATCGAGCTGAGCGCTAACCTTATTCTCTCCATCTCGCTTCCCTTGTGTCTCGAGGCTCCCACTTGCGGACGACCACTGTAGAAGTCCGCCTCGCCTTACACGCCATTGACCATGAACAACGTTGACGATGTGTCGTCGTTGCAAGTCGAGAAAACGATGTCTCAGCAGGGGGGGACCCTCCCTCTCGCCCCTCTGAACGTATCTGAGCCTCCTCAGCCACCACAATTTCCCATGGATGGGGGCCGCGCGGCATGGCTCTCGGTCATCGGAGGGTTCGTCTACACAATGCGGTACGAACCAACCGGGAACCGGCTGATGTCAATCCTACCAGGTGGCTCGTGATGTTCTGCTCCTTTGGCTATGTGAACTCGTTCGGAGTCTTCCAAGATTTCTATGTTGCTCAGCACTCGGGCACATCGTCCGATGTAAGCTGGATTGGCTCGCTTCAGGTACGTTTGCATATAGCCCCACAGAAATCAGAAGGTGAATTCAGAGCAGCTATTCCTCACGTTCCTTATGAGTCTTCCTGCGGGCAAGATGGTCGACTCGGGACGCTTCAGAATATGCATTCTGTTTGGTTCGGTCCTTCTCGTCTTCTCGTAAGTCTGCTCAAATATGTCTTCCGGGAAATGAGTCAGTCATTCAACGTCGTCAATAGGCTGTTCATGTTGTCATTGGCGCATCCTAGCAAGTATTACCAGCTGATCCTATCCCAAGGAGTGGGAATGGGCCTCGGAGCGGGATTCCTTGTCGCACCATCTCAAGGAGTTCAGGCACATCACTGGAGAAGACGCCGCCCTATGGCTATGGGGATCGTGGCTACAGGTTAGTATGTTCCTGTGTCGAATGGATGTCTCGTGCTGACTTATTGGGAAGGCGCTGGGTTCGGAGGTCTCATCTACCCCATCCTCTTGAACCAGCTCATCATCAGCTCCGTCGGCTTCGCATGGGCTGTGCGGGCCTCCGCATTCTTGACGCTCGGCCTCCTTGTGGTCGCCAACCTGATCATGACAAGCCGAAGTTTCGGGGCTCCCGGACAAGCCAAACCAGACGTCAGGCAGCAGGCCAAGGTGATCTGCACCGAACCAGCATTTCTGTGGATGTCACTCGGGTGAGCTCGTTCACACACACCTCTTTCACCGCCAGATCTCATACCGCGTGCCAGTTACTTCTTCACGTTTATCGGGATGTACTTTCCGTGTGAGTTGTCGTCTCCTGACCTACGTATTCTCTTCTCAATACGGCCTGTGGGATCTCTAGACTTCTATATACAACTCTGGACCAATGAACACGGACTGTCCGACACGCTCGCATTCTACACCGTAAGCCAGTCTCTCCTGAACACTCTTATATGTTCACTTCCAATGCACAGGTCGCGATCTTGAACGCGAGTTCGATATTCGGGCGGACTGTGCTCAATGCGTTCGCAGCCGACGTCGGCTTGTTCAACCTGCTCCTTCCTGTCAATGCAATCATGGGCATCCTCGTCTTCGCCATGTTTGGTGTCACGAACACCGGGGCGGTGATTGTATTCTGTATCCTTTATGGCTTCTTCACGGGCGCATGTACGTTCTTGTTGTGGGGTACGAGTCCCTCGCTTGCTCACGTTGTGATTGCGTGATTTAGTTCTCTCGCTTTCCCCCACCGCAATTGTCGGCATGGCAAACAGCCCAGACGAGATCGGGTATGCATTTCGCTGTATTCATATTCCATATATTGATTCGCTCTGACGGCGGTATCGCTCAGCCTGCGGCTCGGTCTCTGCTATTGTGTGGCCGCCTTCGCCTTCTTGATAGGTGCCCCTATTGAGGGAGCTCTACTCGGCCCGGGATATCAGTGGTACAGGCCGATTATATTCAGTGCAGTACGTCTGGTCGTCGATACCAGTGTTCAAGCCCTTAACCCTGTCTCTTGCTTAGGTGCTACTCTTAGCAGGCTGTCTCTTCACCACCTTCTCGAGAGCGGCATTTGCCAAAAAGAAAGGCACACAGCGTGTGTGATCTGGCTGAACTATGCACTTAAACTCCTCACGGACTAGCCTCCATCACATCTTATTGCTTCGACAAATGCATTGGGGCAGACTCTGTCCTGGACCTTCTGGTCTTCGGTTTAGATTGCCATTACACGCGGCGTGGTAGCTCTCGCCGCAATCTCTAGATCGCACGCGATGACGGTGCATTCGGCCACAGTGCTACCTACCTATGTTCTGACCTCGAGACTGCGTGTTGCAAGCAGCTCCGATATCAGCAATAAACTCCGGTTTGCCCGCGGATCCGCCCACCCTCGAATCCGCGCAATTTGAACCCACCTTCATATGTGGGTGAACGTCGGTAACGAAACTGGGATGCGCAGGGAAAATCACAGTGTGGATGGCCGCGGTCCGTGGCGGGGACATTGAATTACGGGAGAGTAGACAGTAAAGTATGGTAAGCGTGAACCGTGACTGGGGCGTACCCAAAATCACGACGCAATCCAGCTCGCTGGGGACGAAGGCGGGCGCAGAACAGGGGTGCCTCCTGTCAGGAAATATGACGATTAGCGGAAGCGGCAACATGTACGATGAAGCGCACCTGCAAAACCGTATCCTCTCCTCCTCCCTTCCACTGGCATGGTCACGGTGGCGCCCCCACGTCAAGGACCTCGGAAATAAGTACCTAGAGCACTGGTCGCGGAGCAACAAATGTCTGTCAATATAACTTACCCATAGCCGGTGGCCGCCGCGCAGCGACGTTGGCTATCGGATGGCTCCGGTCAGAATTGCTAGATCGCATAGCTAGAACACACTACACACATAGCCGCCATTGAGTCCTCCGAGATCATCTATGTGCGCCAGCGCTGACCGCCTCCGAGTCCTGTTCTGTGACGTGCGCGCTCAGCCGGAGTCCGCGATGGTCTCATGGGAGCAAGTAGACTCTTCCGTGGCGAGTGCGAGTCGTTGGATAGGCAGCAGAACACAGGGAGAGCGCATACCTGGATACGGCGGCCGGTTCAGAGGGTGGCGGGCTTCGTGGCGGGTGCGGACAAGTGGCCAATCATGGCCGGGCGCTACCGTTCAAGTTGCGCTACCGCATCCGAGTCGTCCTCTGAGCGCCACCGGCAGTTTGAACTTTGAGCACGTTGGTGCCAATGTACATCGCGTCTGGCTACGGCCTACTACGTCTTTCACTCCTTCAGACTAGTACAAACATCCAAGGTTGCCTACACTTAGTTCGGAACTCGCTGACAACAGCTGACAACGGTACTCTAACTCCGTCAGTGTCGAAGCAGACGCCTGTTGCTCACTCGGCAGACCTTCAACTTCCCTTGCATTCCGAGTCGTGACTACCATGGTCTCCCAGTAATCAGAACGGAGAGTCTGGACGCGCGCAAGATCAAGTAGGAGAGAACACGAATGAATGAATTGACAAAGTAATGATGATGCACCGTTCAGGCACGGTAAGTCAGGCAGTTCAGCGACCATTGAATACAGCTCAATCCCCCGCTTACGCAGGCAACCCCAGTCCCCGGACCCGCCAGAGGTGCTGGGATGCGCCAAGGCAGAACTTTTGGCGAGCTCTGCACGAGGAGATAAAGCAGATTACTACTTGACCGCCATTGTGGGTGCCGCCGCACTAGTGTACTATGGTCTTGCGGCAGTCGAGGATCGCAGGCTCAGCTTCGGGCTCGGAAGGTGAGCGCTGTGAGCGCTCACTTTCGCTGTGCTCTCGGGCCCTTGGCACTGACACGCGATCGTGCTCACGTATTGATTGAGTGGACAACGCACCGTGCGCACGAATTCACGGTCGCGCACGTCTTCTCGTACCAGCGATGGTTTTCAGCCAGGCATGCCACCATGCAAGCACAAGCATGGCCATATCCGAGGCTTGCGTTCGAGGGCCTCGAGGATACCTCGCGCGCGCGACGGGACGTGCGGACGACGACAAAGCCTCTCGACATCCCTCTGATGCATTGCACGATAGGTACTAGGACTTTGTGTCACCCGATAATCCAACAAACACAACATCGATATGGTAGGACCTTTTGCGTGAGTAGCAAGCGCGCGGCCGCCGTGGACTGAATGTCCGTATACTTATGGAGTCTTTTCAAACAGAATGTCCCCGAGCTCAGATTATGCGTGCAAATTAGGTGATGTTACTGCGCACGGAATATGATGGCCCTGCATGGCTGCTAATGAGGCAGGAAATCACGGTAAGTTTTGGTCTACATCAAGCATATCTTGTCGACGCAAGCACTGTAGGCAAAGCGGAATAGCTGAGGTACCACTGTTGTTTTTACAGCTGTTAAGTTTCACACTGCACAAACACTGCGTCGCCAACCAAACCTCTTGATATCTTACACTCATCCCGCAATACCGGCCCATTGTGCTTCGGTACGGAGTGAGTTCACTCGAAAGTTGTGCTTTCGATCCACTTACTTCGTGCCTCGAGGCATGGGCGATGCGCGCGGCACCCATGGGACTCGCTATGTGTAGAGTCTACTTCCCCTGCCCTTCCGCGGTTTAGGAAATGTCATGGGCACATCTCGAGCACGCAGGGCCATTTCAAACTCCCAATTGACAACCCTTCGTCAGCTGTTTTCGCAACGTCTGCTGCGGACTTTCGATTAGTGAGTTGACGTCATGGACTGCTGATTGCTGGCGTGCCCATTGCTCGCTGATGGGTCAAATGGCAGGGCCAGGAAGCGATGTCAACACTTCTTGATAATCTTGCCTTCTGCGTAGCATGGCTGAGAAGCCTGAGGAGATCCGACCTTCCCTTCCTTTGATACATCAATTGCTTCTCATGTACTTTCTACGACATCGTTGGACTTGCGCCGGTTGATTCAGGAAGACTTGGTGTTATACAACATTCGATATACCAGGACAATTCGCACGCGGTTTGTACCTATTGCTTGCGACATTGCGACGTATCTCTCATTCTGTCTCGGCGCCGTTCCATAACTTCGCAAGTCATTTCACTCTCATGTATCGACATCTGCCAGTGCTTTACATAGCGACGGGGAAATTCCACATGATTACAATCTCCTCATCGTGCGCGATCGTAATACGACACGGACGCAGCGCAGGTCCAACGTTTGAAATACCGTGTGACCCATTCCTTGAAGCTCGCCCTCCACAGACCACGGCCATAGTGAGACACCGCACCCTAAGGGAAACTGATTCCTTGGTTGCTGTCGAGGTTCTCGTAGAAACGATACTCAGGAGTCTGTAAATGTATTGTTTCTGTTAGCCAACACCCGCATAAGAGGACAGAGTTTACCTCAGCTAGTAAGTCGGTGCCTCTGAATTCAGTCATCAAATCCGATGCTATATGTCTGAAAGCCCTTGTCAGCCGTGCAGATGCTTTTACACCACCAATGTGAGCTATTCTTACTGCTTCAGTACCTCCACTCCCGCATATCTTTCAACACGTGACCATCAGCCACTCCACAGCCAGAGAGTTATTTGAGAGACTTCACTTTTCCCAGACTACGATGGTGTCGCCACGCCTCCCGAAGCTGTATTCAAGGATTCCGGGCTCATGAGATTTGGCGAACTCTTTGAGCCTGTGTGCCCAGTTTGCAAGCTCAGCTCCGACTCCAGGTTTTCCGACGAACTTCAATACACAGTGAAATCAACATACGCGGCCTTCGAGGAGTCGGATAGACACGAACCTCGGCTGTCATAATGATCTCACCCTTGATATGTTCGAATGTTGAACTCATTATGAGAGCTTTACCCGAATGTGGCCTGAATGCGACGATCCTGCTTATATGTTGCACAGACCGGTGGTTCTGTCACACTCGCAGGCAGGATTGAGTCCGCTCATGGCAAGGCACATTTGCCTAATGGACGTACACAATACTCTCTGCTTCCACTGAACACTCACGCTCAATGCTTGATGAATCTGCAAGTTGAGGCGGTGCGTCATGGCAGAAGTTGTAACCACACAAGTGTGAAGGCCCAATCCGCGCGTTGTCCAGAGCAGGGTCAGCTAGAAGACTAGTTAGACGCTGCAGAAAATCGTCGGAGGTGTGCAGCCTGTCACGACGCAGATGTAGCACGAAGCGGATGTACAGATTTGGGTTAGTAGCGAAGATAGACGTGCGAAGCCGTGCCTCACGCTATCAGTGTATCAAGTGAGTGATACTTCGTTGCATGCTCGGAGACCATACCTCGCCGCGCAGTCACATCAAGTCGGAGATACGTACACTAAGAACATCAGGAAGACCACGAGGCAGAATGACAGCTGGGCATGGTTCACGGAGCCCCGTACACATGATAGCAGACTGTAGTGATCGAATGAAGTTTCCGTTTCCAGAATCCAGCGGCATCCATCGGCATACCGATTACGCACGCTTATTCAGTTAGATGTCTTTCATTCTCCCCTTTTACACCCTCGTGGTAGTACCTGCAGCCATCAACATCATTCATTTATAGTCTCCTGTGGCCCACTCAGTCGTCTCGAGTCCTTGCCTTAACATTCGGCCCCCATCTAAATGATTTCTGGACGCTTTGTTGGCCGACGCGCCCTGATTACAGGTTCGGACCGCACTACTATTACATGATACGGTTTCATCAATCACGCAACTCACAGGTGGAGGATCCGGAATTGGACGGGCACTGGCCAAACATCTTGCTGATGAAGGGTGAGCATTACTCACAGAAAATATGAGTTTCGCCATGTATTTGATTGCTTCAAACAGGGCTGCTGTCGTCTGCGTTGATAAGAACAAAGAGCGAGTACAAGAGACGGCTGCTCAAATAAATGCTAGGTAAATGTGCTTGCGATTGTTCTACCAGCCCAGATAAACTGTTGCGAACACTGTCACCAGCTCTCCTATGCAAGATGCACGTTATATAGAAGCCGACATCACTGTGTGGGATGACGTTACTAGGATGTTTCAGACTGCGGAACAGATGCTATCATCAAAGTTAGATGTGGTTTTTGCGTATGTTCGGCCCATGTCAGTCCTATACCGATCTAATGCCACACAGAAATGCAGGAACTGCTCTTATGGGCTTCCCTAATGCTGAAGGTGCTCCTAATGTATGTCTTTCTTTTCGGTCCCACCCTCAATGTTTGCCTCAGATTACGGTTTTCCCAGTTGCATACCATCAATGTCAACTTATCTGGAACTATATATACACTCCAAGGTATCAGAACTGTAGTGAAACGATGAAGAAACACTGATTTTATATACTGAAGCTGCAATAAATCACTTCCGCTCGCACAAGAGTGGTGGCCAAGTGATAGTGACTGCATCTCAAGCCTCAATACATCCAATCGGTGGAGAGCCGCTTTAGTATGTGCAAACTTATTTTCATGGTCGCATTGCATCCCTTATAGTAATTCCTACAGCACTGCATCAAAATTTGGGGTGCTTGGCCTTGTGCGAGCAACAGCAATGCAGATGGAGGCTGAAGGCATATATATCAAGTAAGCATACTTTTGACCTGTCATAAGTGTTCTTGATTATGCCCATATGTAGTGCAGTGGCACCAGTGAGTTCGAGGAACATTCAATCTTGGCAAGGCTAATGATACAGCATCTCAAGGGGAGCACTTCATCCAACCTTATGCCAAAGGACGTTGAGGAGGCATTGAATGCTGAAGGTTGGAAGGTTCCCATGGAGAAAGGTAGGGACACAGTGGTTATATACATATATATATATATACTGATGTATTCTCATAGTTTTGGAGGCATTTGACTTACTTCTCAAACCTGGAAGCAAGCACAGTGGTGTGTAATTTATAATTCTTACTGCAATATGCTGCTTAGCCTTACAATTAAACAGGGCAGTGTGTTGAAGCTGTTGGTGACCATGTGGCATTTTGTCAATACACTCTCCCAAGTATGTCTATCTCATATCATCATAGAATAGATGACTGTTAATTTGTTCTATTCCTGTTAGCACTGAACACATTGAAGAACTTGGCATGAGTGCTCCCTTAGACTTTCAGGATGTTTTATATGTATAGTAGCAGAAATGATACAGGCCAACACCTTACAATGTAGAGGCCTACATTTCCCAATTTTCCCATCAAATCAGTACTATCACAGATTAGATGTTGTCTAGCATTCAACCTTTACAATGTGTGATAACACAAAGAAGCAGCATAGAATGTTAACTGACACCATATGGAGGAGTATTGACACCTGATTCATTATACAAATGATCAACTTTACTACCAGGGAAATGTAGTATTGACAAGTACTTCTCAGTTTAAGGCAGTGCCATGTACTACAAAAGGTAGAAGTCAGGAACTTGGCCATATATGTACATGACAATCATACCACAATGAACTGGGTGATCTCTACAAACATTAACAACAGGAGGTTGTATTCAAGCTAGTGGTCACCATGGTCATCAAATATGACACAGCTTACATGATAACGAGCCCTCAAATCATGACATATATGGTAAGTTTGTGGATGATAGAGTTGGTCCTGTAAACTTAGAGTCTCAAGATCACATATTTATATGCCTGTTACTATACACTGACTGCCTCAGTCCACCTTGATGTTCAAGGAATAAAAATGACAGCAACAGAAGCTGCCAAGGTCTGTACAGCAACTGGTGCCTGGATAATAGGTCAGTTGATATAACTGCCAGGCAATAAGCAAAACACAAAACGGGAAGCACTTTCAATTCAGCAAAAACACTAGGATCCTGGGAGTCAGAATCTCTGCTTTCTAAGTCAATGGGGGCACGAGTAATAACAAGAAGTTGATACTGAGATATGTAAACACTTGCCAGAATCACATAATTGTAGTACAGCAGACCCATAGGGGTAACTTGAACACATAAAACCCACCTCAGGCTGCACCACCACCTCAACAATGAGGGTGGATCATGGCAACTATGAGGCTGAACGAGGAAACACATACCACAAGAGAGTAGGGGTAGTAGAAGCTGTAACAACTCCTAGTCTTTGGTTGAGATCGAGAGACGCCATGTTGGAAATGAGTGGCGGGCAACTTCAGCTTGGTTTATATGACACCCAGATATATACAATCCGAATGGTCAGAAATCGCGTCACTGGCAGTCATTTCCCCGCAATGCTAGCAGAGAATTTCAACAACTCATTGATCATCTATATCTGCTCTGTATCTTCACTTTGTTCTGGTACACGTCCAAAACCGTCGCGGCACTGCACATATCTCGCACTGTGACCTAACACCAATGCATCCATGACACCTGGAGATAGGGAGCCCACGATAGCGCACATATACCTAATGGTGTATTGTTCTAAATGCGGAGCAAGAGATATTCTGTCCTACGCAGAACGTACACGTATTACAACGTAAGTTCAGCAAGTGACAATCAATCATATGGTTTGCATCTCGACTTCTTCCCAAACTTGCACAGCCGAGATGCGTCCCAGCATGCCTGATCTCTCGCTGGAATCCTGCGGTTGCCACACATAAGTGGTGCCATCGGTGACATCACCGCGCTTTACACGCAAGAAGATATGGCGGGACAGGGCGCCGTCCAGTGCCCAAGTGGTTCTGGACACACGGTCAGACCCGTGAAACTTCGCTTGTGGGGGAAATGCGCACAAGGGTACAATCATGACGCCCTCTGCCTGTCAATGGGAGCAACATCTATGAGTCGCGGTAGTATTGGATACCTGTCACCGCACGTACGTCCATCAGAATGCTTGATAGTAGTCTTGCAATACGCAATACTACACATACGGCACTAGATGTCAGTCTTCGGAATGGTTACAGGTTGAGGAGGTCGTTCTCACCGAAAAAGCCCTGGTGGGTTTGAATGTTGGGAGAGAATAGTATATATCAAGCTTTCTGCTCACCAAGAATGTTAAAAAGCCGTCCCTATAAAGCATTTCAACGAACTGCGAGTTTTGCCTCCGGGGTGACCCAAGAATTCGAACGAATAGCAAAACGAGGACGCATAAGTCGTACAGAACCTATGCCGTTCCGATAAAGCGTTAGCACACAGTCGTTAAAACCCTGGGAGCAACGTACTATTCCAGACCAGGTAACTGATGTGTAGAAAGACTTGCGTGCAAATGAACATGCGTTGATACTGACTAAATACTGCATCCCCGCTAGTTCACGCATGCGTACTCTGTAAAAGCCCTTAGCGAGTGAGGAAATGTCACGTACGAGACAGGTGTATCCCGGTGAGAACAGCAAAGACAAGCGTTACAGCATAACAACAAACGAATCCTCCTATCAGCGCGCGAGAGATGTTCTTCCGATCATCCCATAGTGTATAAACCCGGTAAAGAATAATCGCTACAGCAATATCAATCAGCGTACATTGCTCGAATCGGGTAACGGACAATATCTCTTACAATTCACAGATGCTGCAATAAGCATGCCGTAGAAGAGAATGAAGATCAGCAAGGAAGTACACCTGGGTTGCGTTTCAGCAGAAGCGCGGTTCTTTGAGGGTTATGCTTCACCTCTGCCGGTAAAGTAGGTGCATCAGACGTATACTTAGTGCTGTGCAGCTTCGCCCACCTCGACGGACCCAAAGTCGATAGCGCCACTAGTCGCTGTAAGTACCAGTCAGCTCCACGTACTGCCCCAAACAAGGATGATGCACTACCTATCGCAAGCAATACGAGACCGATTTCCCTTACGTATATGTCCACCATCATAATGACTGAGAGTAGCGTCCATTTTCCGTGCCACACGCGGTCCACCTCCGTACCGAGGGAAAGGGCATGGTCATATAGCATGAGTACGGCAGAGGATCCTGTTCAAATGTTGAATATCGAGTTACATCCCTGGTAAGAACGGCATACCTGCAATCAGACGAGTGGAAACGAGGTATTGGGCAAAGGTCACCGGCATATTGGGCACTTTTGAACGCCGTGAGCTATGGCACCTGTCATTTGTATGAGTATTCACCTTGAGGCACTCGGATCGCTGAGGCTCTTCACCGCACGGCTTCTTATGATATGTGCTTTGTCAACAACACGAATGATGAGACCCAGCCTCGCACCCAGCAAGCAGTGCGTCGAACCGACCGAAATGATGATGTTGAGATGGTGGTAATGTGGACGCACAGGATTGGATTGTGGCGAGCTCCTTCCCACATGACCACAGGACGACAATTACCGTTTCAGAGTCCCGCTGGAGAAAGAACATGCACCTCATCGTCGACCGGCGACGCAGTACATCCGACCGACAAAACGTCCCTTGACAGATCTCTGCAGAGCGTGACTCGAAGAGTCAATAAGATTAAGATTCACTGCCCGACCACGCTTCGGATGAGTGAGATACTAAGGCGATGCTCAACTACTAGTGTCCGTCTTTCGCCAAGTACTCTCCACCGCGTCAGAATGGCCGGGTGGGAGCAGACACTTACACGTGTTTTCTGCGACACGAAACTCACCATTACATCAAACTGTAAAGCTATAAAAAGGTATGCTCACCGTACAAGATATGGCTCCGTCATGCCGAACGAAGGATACGCATAGTCCGTAGCATGGCCTGTGTAAGTCGGGCTGTTCCGGGCATGGGTCGAAGATGGGGACGGCGGCGAGAACGACGACATCATATGCTCGGGGTTTCAGCAGACATCATGGCAGCTGTGTGTCCTATTCCCATGCAGACCTAGTGTCAACGAGCAGAGGAGAGCTATTCGGAGTCTTTGTGTTCAAATGCTTACGCTGCACAGCCTTAATTGAGCCCCTATGGCGAGGTCACTTGCAACGGTGGGGCTATCGCATGTGGGTTTCCACCAGTGAGCAGGGGACGTAGGCATTTGAATGTAGATCCTGCCTGGTTGGGGTTGCACGAGGACCCCACTGCTTCACTAGTCTCGCGTAACACAACCTGACGGGAGGAGGAGGAGGAGGCCGAGGTATCCATTTTAGCCACCGAGATGGGCACCGCAGGACTGATCGGAGCGTGGGACAAGTGGTTATATAACCAATTGTTCTCCCCGCATTTGGCGAGCGCTCGTCTGCGGGGCGATGCTAGTGAGCATTCCACCTTCGTGGTGTTATGGGGAAGCATTGGAGATGCCTCTGCGGGTCTCCATTCTACGAAGTGCGGGTACGTTCTCCCGGGGTCCGATTGTGTGTTGTTGAGCTGTCAATGCGGCGTACGATGAACGCCTACCGAAGGTTTCTCGTACCACAATCTTCACACTGCGAGGTGCGCCCCGTCAAAAGATCATGCACGGAGACAAATTGGCTGCTTCGTTTGCCAGAACTGAACGTGAACCTTGTCCCATGGGCTGCGCTCCATATCCACCCCCCATCCATCGATTGATTGCAACAGTCTGCTCGTTGTTCGGCCCAGTCGGGGATTCTGTTCATGATCGTCGGTGAACATAAACTCCTCCGACATCGCTGAAGTGGCTTCAAGTTGTTATCTTTCCAGAGTCAGCTATCGCGGGACTTGTCACCTCACCCACCTTCAGCGCTCAGAGTGCAGTCTCCGTGCTTTACCGCTACAGTCAGGTGCAAACCACGAGCGACCCCAGCACGCATGGACACCCGCAAGACCTTTCCTCCGTTGCCTCGGGTGCACGCCCTATCGAGCGCGACGTTTCGGACCCCTCCAGCTGAGAATCTATCGCTCACACTGCCTGAAATCTTTGATTGGCATTTGGAACACTCCCCGAACCACCGCCTATTCCTGTTTCCACTCGGCGATGGAACCGTCAAGACGATCACTTGGGCGGAAGAGGTCAGGGCCATGCACAGGGGAGCCGGGATCATCCATTCGCGTCTGGGTACGGCGTCGGTCGCCACTGAGCCACCTGTTGTTGCGATAATTGCACCGTCTGGTACGTCGTGACCATCCCAGTCTACCGTCACGTACACCCACTCACATTTTGCTCTAGATGCTATACCGTACTACACCACCATCGTGAGCATTATACGGGCCAACTGCGCCGCATTCCTCGTCTCTCCGCGCAACTCTCCTCTCGCGGTCGCGCACCTTATCAACAAGGTCGGCGTCTCACATATTCTAGTCTCGCGCGACCAAGCGATGCAGGATCTCGTCAACGAGGCATTGGACATCTTGACGACGCGATACGGCAGCAAGCAACTACCCACTCAATCCCCAATGCTTCTCTTCGAGGACCTGTTTCCACCACTTCGGTCTGCCGATGACTACGCTCCCCCACCGTATGTCAACAGCGGTCCAGAAGCCCGGGCGATTATTCTGCACTCTTCAGGTAAGCTGCATGGCGTGCATGGCACGCATAGCGGATGGTTCGTTTACGTTGCTTCGCTTTGAGGATCCACCGCGTTCCCGAAGCCGATGGTGACGACGAATTATCTGGCACTACAGGCCGCTATGAACGCATGGTTCGGGGAGCGTGACCTTACGGACAAGGTATTCTCGCTTCACGCCATTCCTATGTTCCACGGGATGGGGATTGCGATGCTTGCGTGGACGGTACGTTTGACACTGCCTTTTTCTGGCCTTTGATATTGAGCGATACGTTGCTAGGCGTCCTCCGGGATAGTTCTCAGCACATTCCAATCCAAATCTCCCGCGCCGATCCCCGCTCCAGACTCGATCTTCGCCGCGGCGAAGGCTACCGATTGTGACTTCATAGTTAGCGTTCCAACCATCGTCGAGGCAAGCCTCGTGAATGGTTTACACTCGTATCACATGCTGACGGCACGGCGAGACAGACATGGGCCAAGAAATCGGATTATGTGCGCTGGCTCGCAACTCGCAGCGGTGTGGTACGAATGGACGCTTCAGCTGTGTCCATAGTCGCTCACGACACTCACTAGTTGTATGGAGGAGGCCCTCTGGACAAGGATACTGGCGACTACCTCACGACGCAGGGTGCCCAACTCTTCATCCTGTATGGCACGTGCGTGTCTATGGTCCTATTCCCTGACCGTCGTTGGCAGTGCTAACGACTCGTAGGACGGAAGCAGGTATAATCAGCCCTATTCTTCCCGGTAAGCACTGATATGTTCATTGTACTAGTGACCGGCGTCTTAATGCACTCCACAGCCGAGGCCGGGCAAGACTGGGATTACTTCAAATTCTCGAAGCAGTTCACGCCACACATGGTCCCCTACGGAGACAACACTTTCGAACTCGTTATGAGAGTGCGCACTTGACAGCTCTAGTTACATACAGCGGCATCCTCATGTGTGCGGTGTAGGCTAACCCGTATTATCGCCCCGGGGTAGTTAACACCACAGTGGACGGCGTAGAGGCATATGCTACGTCGGATTTACTCAAGCCTCACCCCACAAAGCCCGGATACTGGAAGGTTTTTGGGAGGACGGACGATCAGATCATGCACAATACCGGGGAGAAGGTCAGGCTATCGCATGATCTTGTGCGCGAGGCTTGGTTCTGACCGCAAGTCTGCCCACAGACGAATCCCGGTCCCCTAGGTGTGTGCCCAGATGAATGACAAGCATGTTTGTTGACGGCTCCTACAGAGAACATGCTCAACCAGGATCCACACGTCCAGTCGTCCGTGATGTTCGGCCGTGGTCAATTCCAGGCGGGCATCCTCGTCGATCCAAAGCTGCCTTATAAGTTCGACCCGGTGGACGAGACAAAACTAGCAGAGTTTCGTAATCTCATCTGGTGAGCGTCAGGAGGTGGCACGAATGAATCTCGCCACGCCTGACTCTATTCCATAAGGCCGACTGTCGAGCGCATGAATGCATATGCACCGCAGCATTCGAGACTGTTCAAGGAGGTCAGAACGCTTGACAGGCCTATACACGTCTTTGCTGAGATACGCTTCCTCCAGATGATCATCGTGGCCAACCCGTCAAAGCCATTCACGTACACGGCGAAGGGAACCGTGCGCCGGCAAGCAGTGATTGAGGAGTACGCAGAGGAGATCGACGCTCTGTACGCCAAAGTCGAGGACAGCACACAAGCTAGTATCCCGCCCCCGTTGCATTGGGATCTCGTCACTGCGCTCGACTTCGTCCGCAAAGTCGTCAGCAAGGTGCTCGTGCACGGTGTGGGTGACGACGACGACCTATTCGAGCACGGCTGTGACAGGTGCGTGCACCTCGGTCTACAGATGGTGGTGCCACGGCACGAATGACCCTCAACTGTATCACCGCAGTCTTCAAGCGACATACATCAGGAATGCTCTACTCCGTGCATTGCGCGACTCGGCACAGCTCGACACGCGGAGCAACGTCGGCAATTTCGTCTACGAGCACAAAACCATCCACCTCCTTGCGTCCTTCCTCCTCGGCATCGCGACTGGCCACAACGTAGACGCCGGCTATTCGCTGGAGACACAATCGGAGAAGATGGCTGCGATGGCTGCTAAGTACTTGGAAGATCTTCCATCGCGCGCCGTCCCCAGACTGGAGAACCCCTCAGGGCATGTTGTGCTCTTGACGGGTACCACCGGGAGCCTCGGTGCTTATGTTCTTGCACGTCTCGTGGACGATCCGGCTGTTGATCGGGTATACGCGTTGAATCGACCGGCGGTCGACGGGCGGAGCCTGCAGTCACGTCAGAAATCTGCACTTCAGGAGCGTGGTTTGGATGCGAACGCCCTTGAGCACAGCAAAGTCGTGCTCCTGGAGGCGGATCTATCTGTGTCGGGTTTCAGTATCCCACAAGATTTATGGGCGGAGGTATGTGCTTAGGTCAGTGCCGTACGATGGCATCTTCTGATAGAGTTGCAGATGCATGCATCGGTGACACATGTCATCCACAACGGTACGTGGATTTCGTTTCTGACCCTGCTAATTCAATGCTCAGGAACTTGCTTCACAGCATGGCGCGTCGACTTCAACCTCGTTCTCGAGTCCTTTGAGCCCAATGTCAGAGGGGTGCGCAACCTCATTGAGTTTGCCCTCTCCTCCCCTTTACCTCGCGCGCCCCGGTTCATCTTCATCAGCACTATCGGAGTATTTCAGAGTATGTCTACCCATTCTAACTTGACACGTTCGCTCACATAGGGAGATACTAGATACCGAGGGTACTCCGCTCACCGAACATCCCATCGAGCCTCAAGTAGCTGTCGGTACCGGCTACTCAGAGTCAAAGTGGGTGGCGGAGCGGGTGCTCACTCAAGCTGCGCAGAAGAAGAGCCTTGAGGCTCTCATCGTTCGCGTCGGCCAAGTTTGCGGAGGGCCCAACGGCGCGTGGAATGCACATGAGTGGTTCCCCGCTGTAGTCCAGAGTGCCCAGAAAGTAGGCTGTTTCCCGGATGATCCGAGGGTCTGTCGCCCGTTTCCTTGACCGTCGCTACGGCTCACTTTCCCCAGGTGGTCTCGTGGCTACCACTCGACGCTGCTGCTGTTGCAGTAGCGGGACTCGTACATGCACCGGCCGGGAAAGAAGACATCATACATCTGATCCATCCTCGGCCCGTCCCCTGGTCCTCGCTCGCCGTCACCACGACACAGGAATTGGACGTCGCACTCGTGCCTTATAACGAATGGGTTCTCAAGCTGGAAGCCCTTTCCGCATCCGGCCAAAGCGAGGTCGAGCTCCTCCGCACCGTGCGTGCTCTGCATCTGCTCAGATGGTTCAAGAAGCTCTCGGGTCTCCCGCAGGATGACAATGCTCAAGCGCTCAACTTCCCGTCGCTCTCCGTAACGCGTGCAACACAGCTGTGCCCGACGTTGCTTGAGACGGCCCCACTTGGTGCGAATGACGTGAAGAGGTGGCTTGACTACTGGCGTGGCATTGGATTTATCTAGCACTCTGGATAAAGATGGGACAATTGTACATCCCTATCTCCTCGTTAAACCTTGGTGAATCATAACATTGCCCCTAAGTGTGCGACGCACGTGCACATTGTTCCAGTCCGGGTATGGACGGCATCTATTGCATCAATTTGCATGCATATACTCATGAGTGTAGCCACAGCCAGGACAATTGAGAGATTGCTTCGGGAAATTTGTCGATTGCTTCTAGGAGTATATGTCTGGCACACTTCGCGCAGTAAGTGGTTCGCACCTTAGTGTATAGTTTTGTTAATGCCGAGTGACTGCTACCCTCGCTCCAGGTTTCTTTTACCACTAGTTTCCCTCGGAGTGAATAAGCCGTTCCGTGTAGGTCCACTTACCCGCCATGCTGCCAGTGGTCTAAACCCCTTCAGCTCTCTAGCAACGAAGCCTCGACTCATCACTCAAGTCAGCGCATAAAGCGGCATAATATTCGTGGACACCAGTGCTTCACATTACTTTTCTCTTCTGAACCCAGCACGCGCGGTAGGTCATGTAGCAGGGTTCGGGGTACGTGTTGGGTCAACACGTACCCCGAACCCAGCGTCATGACTGTCACCAGAAGCGTGTGTCTTTGTGGCGGTTAGCAGGTAGAATCTTTCGAAACTCGAGTGCGATCAATAGCTTCATACTGTAAGTCTGGGTGCTCAAGTAAAGAATCTATGTCCCCAAGTAAGCTACTCAGTCGAGACTCGAATGTTCACCCGTCAGCTGGTATGAAAGGGTTACATCCGCGTGTCCAGTGTAAGTATACTGTAACAGTAAACTTCGCGCCCCGTTAGCCCTCCGACGCAAGGTAAGTTACTCATCTACAGTATGGGCAGCCTACGGCGCAAGGCTTCGAAAGCGAATGGTTACACGTAGGGGAACTATGTGCGTCGGCCGTGCGTGAACATAGCGAAGCAACACGACCGATCTCCCACCATCCAGTCGGTGAGTCGTGGAAGTAAGCCCCTACGTTCAAGCGGCGCGCGCGTGAGGGCATGTCGTCAGCTTAGGGGTAAAAACAAAAACTGGCAGCCTGAGATATTGTTTCAGTGCTAGTCAGTATGCAAGACCATGGCTACGGATTCGGAGTCGCTGAAGCACCATCTCCGACTCCTTACTTTGAGCGTATGACCAGGCTAATGACAAATATTATCTGCTTTGCCTCCGCCATACCTTAGCTCAATGTGCACTGTATCTCGCGCCTGGGTGCATATCTACTTCTTTCTGCATCGAACCTCAAGCATTCCTAGGCTTGATTCAGGGTGTCAAGAACAACATTACGCCACGCATGAAGCACCTCCCTCGACTTATTTAAATGGCCCACCAGCACGACCCAGTCTGAATCTCCTTCACCGTCAGCCATCCCTGGACGGGCGCAGCTTCTGCCGCGTGTAGATACGGGTGGGAGTCGCACTACTTATTTCCTCCTCCTCACTGCATGGCTCGCAATGACAGTGCGCACACTGATACCTTGAGGGCGCTTGCCCACCTCCCCTCCGCTATGGCGGCCTCCACCTCCCAGCACTGCATCATTACTGGTACCGCCGCGCTGTCCTCCTCGTACACTTCGAACGCCGTCCGCACCGTCGTCCACTGCCTGCGCGCCGACGCGTCTCAATACGCCGCCACACCGTACTCGATCACCACTACGCGCTTTTTCGGCCTCAGCGCGTCCGCGACGCCCGGCGTAACGGCCAGTGCCTCACGCATCGCAGAGAACGTGTGCGAGCCCGTGTGGAGGTGGCAGCGCGCGATCTTGAGGGGGACGGACGCCGCGGTGAGGGGCAGAGAGGGCTTAAGCAGGATGTATGCGCGCTGGTGGTCGCGCAGGGCTATGGTGTACTCAGCTGCTTCTGTGCGACGTGCGCGCCGCCGCGGCTCCGCACGAAGACGGCGGCGTTCAGGGCCTTCGCTGCGCATCAGCGATAAGAAGCATGCGTATCATATGTGAAGTAACGCACCGATGCACTCGTCGAACACGCGCAGTGGCTGCACCGCCTGGCCCCCTGTGAACGCGGCAGCCTCCCACGTCCACACGCCCGTTGCGACCGTGGTCTGTGTCCAAGACTTTGTCCTTGGTTATTCGATTCCAACACGTGCCTGCTTCTCCTGCGCGCCGGTCCCGGCAGTGCTAGGCTTCTGGTGGAGGAGGAGGAGGAGGAGGAGGAGGAGATAGGTAGTTCGACCCTTTTGTGTACGCACCAACTCGGCCCGGGATGCATCTGTCCTTGCACCGCTCCTGCTAGCTTGCGCATGGAGCACGTACACGAGGCTTCGTGGGTCTTGGGCAACTGGCTCCCCGCTCCACTGGCAGTATGTACGGCTGCCGTCCTGCGTAGTCTCTGGAGCAGTCTGTCAATCTAGGCAGTGATTCCGCATGATGACGGTGATCGCTTGCGGTGATGCTAAGGAAGCGACGTGGCGAAGACACCTAGGTTGCTCGTCTCGAATCCTCCTACTTATTGGTGAAGGCGTGAGGCGGCATGAGCGACGGGCGCATGCCGCGCTGGCGCGACGTGTCGACGTCGTGCGCGCTTCTCGCCGTCAAGACGCCGAGGATTTTGCCTGGGGACGGTGGCTCCTCCTCCTCCTCCCGACATCCGACATCCCATATTAATTGGCTCCCTTTCCCGATCGCGTCGCTCTTGGTCCACCGCTTCTCGCCCTCAACACGCCCTTTCATTCGACTGCCTCCGTGACGCCCACAGCCCGCATCTCGCTGCACGCACAACGCGACGCATAAAGACAACGCACGCACGCGCTGTGCATTGCAAGTAGCGCAAGCCGCTCTCAAGTTGCATACACGGGGGTACTGTATGTACACGCCACCTTCCGTGCTGACGCGTACGCACTCGACTGCACTACTCGTGTTCACTACACCCTCGAAGTCAAGGCACTCAATCCTTATGCCGCGTACCCCTCCGTCTGCCCCCTTGGCTGCGGGCCCACGGCAGGCGCGCATGCTGCTCGCCGGCGCAAGCCATCAGGGGCATGATCGTGCAACACGCCGGCTCATCGTCGCGGACCGCCTCCCGCGCGACTGCGTCTAAAACACGAGATGTCGCCGTTGTCTCACCACACATCCAACGAATGCGCTGCCGCCATCGCGTGCCGTCACGACAGACGTTGCCAGCGTTACAAGCCACAGTGTCTACCTCTCGCCCGGGCCTGCGATGTCTCGTCCGAACAGGTAGGGCGCGCTGCCTACCACTCGCATGCGCCGTGCGCACCAGCAAACTACCTACGCGCGCATCATCAACGCACCTGGGGCGCTCACCCACACAGCGGGGAATAGCTCTCCATCAGCACCGATCGTCGCGTGGATGTCACTTAGAGTAACAACCTGTACTCACCGCCACGGCTTCGTCGTCGTGCCGAGTGCTGGTGTTCGAGCTCGCCACGACCTACGCGAGCGCGAGCTGATCAACCCTCCTCTCCTCCTCGACTCTGCACGTCCCGCGTTAGCACTCATCCGACACAGTCCGGGGGACGCGAGCACTGAGCCATCATGATGGACGCCGGCGGCGCAGGTACCGATGGCAGCGAACGGCGAGGCGGCATGGAGACAAGAGGGGGTTATGCAAGCTCTAATACTTCCGCTCCTCCTGTGGACCTATGTAAGCTACGAGTCGCGCACCTCCCCGAAAGCTTCGTTCTGTGGTGCGCTGCCTAGCCTTTGGGACACCCTTCGCGGCGTGAGGCGCGTGACGGGCTTCGTCTTCGCGTCACCGCTGGCACTGGTTATGTACTGACGGTTTGTCTTCATGCAGTCTCACTGAGCATCGCCCAACGGCCATTCTACCCCGCAGCACCTCAGCTGACATACCTCCAGAACGCGTGAACGACTCCTGATGCCGTTGGAAGAGCGTACACGCCCCGACGATGCCACATTGAGCCGTGCTCGGTGATGCCTCCTCTGCATGGAGAGGTTTCACTCTCTATCTAGGGGCTGTAAATTCTTCGCTGCTGATGAGTGTGGTTGACACCATACGATACCTTTGAGTATGGTGTCGTCCGAACTCTCTCCTTGACTATACATCCGCTTTGTCTATGTCGAGGGATGATGTCGAGCATGTACCCTCCTCCCTCCTTCTACTTCTGATAGCGTGCTGTCAACGGTGTTTATGTATGGTTTTTGCTGTCATCTTGTCCTCCTGGCCATCAACCTTTAGAGTCACGGCTCTCATCAAGGCAACGCCGCTTCCTCGATGAAACCTAGTGATTAGGGGCCCACCGCCACAATAGGGTCGTTCGCCCATCTTCACACAGTCTGACGGGTGTCTGCTGGTGAGTAAGTACACTGGAGTAGACGTTGAAATCTTTGGCCGTTGATGAACCACAAGAGATGCTACACACGATTATCTGTTCTGTTCCTACATTCCGCCGATACAGCATGTGGCATGCCCCTGCCGGGGAGCATGATTTCGTATGTTTTCCCGGAAGCCCCGCTACCGCTTCTCGGGGCGTCTCAGATTACGACTGTACAAATAAGGTCCGCTGTTCCTCTGCCGCTGTTGCTCAAGGGACCACCCCTGCCAAACCCCCTCGCTAGTCACCTTGCGTCTGCTCCCATTATGGCTATGATTGACCCTTCCGCACGCGTGTATTCACGCTTCCATCTCCGCTTGTACGACCTCATCGTCCTCGTGGTCTCCAACCCACTCGCATGGCGCTGCTCAACCACCTCCGTACTCCTCCCCTTCTTCCACAAAAACCTCGGTGCGCGGGCGCATATGGACGTCGGCATCGGCACGGGATACTATCCATCCAAGTCTGCCCAGCGCTTCGCGGAGACCGAGAACGTAACGCTCCTCGACCTCAATGAGGCCACGCTCAGTACGGCCTCGGCGCGTATGCGGCACGCAGGCTACAAGGGCACCATCGACGCGGTCGAACACAGCGTCTTCCAACCCCTTCCTGACAGCCTTCGTGGGAGGTTCGACTCCATATCACTTTTTTATCTTTTACACTGTCTACCCGGAAGGATGGACGAGAAGGGTCCAAAAGTTTTTGCCAACCTCGCTTCGGCGTTGAAGCCACATGGCGTCCTTTACGGCGCGACCATTCTCGGGAGTGGGCCAGGGGTGTCGCACAATTGGTTTGGGAGGCGGCTGATGAACCTATACAACAAGAAGCGTATCTTTGGCAATGCAGAGGATACGCTCGACGATCTCAGGCGGGCACTAGAGGTGGGGTTTGAGGACGTCGAGGTACGCCGAGTAGGGGTAGTGGCCTTGTTTGAAGCTCGGCGAGTGAAGACAGAGTGAGCATGCAGGTACGTAACTGGATGTGACTCTACTGCAGTCATCTCGTCTGACTTGGTGAAAGGTGCTAGCGGTATCTCATCGTGTCGAATTATCTAGCTGGGCCTGTCTATTGTGTATGTCCGGTCGCTCTTGAAGTCCGGTCGCTCTTGAAGTCACGTCTTCATATAGCTTCATATCCGTCTATCTGAGCATTGCGCCGCAACTCTCTTCGCGGCTCATGTGCACGTGCGCTGCCTCGTTTGAGAACCTTTTGCTGGAAACATGGCTCATCTTCGATGACAGAAGGCATCGGATCATCTAGGTCTTCAGGCTGCGAGACTCAATGATCACCTTAGGAGGAGGAGGAAGGTCGTGTTGGCTATCATCACGGATGTAACTAGATAGGAAGCTAGCGGTCTACGTGCTTCATACGACCCAGAGTTTGGAACCTGTTCTCGAGACATACAAGCCGTACTGCCAGTGCTCCCTGCCCAAGGAAATCACTGGCGGCGTGCACTGAGATCAGTGATATCTTTGCGGACGGATCCGGTGAATGCAGGAAGAACCATATACACTTCGTCGTTGACGGTATGATGTGGTTTTCAGACGTACCATGCGCGAAGACCGCCGCACTCCAGGTCTGCGTGACTCAAGGTACGTCATTAAGCAGCACATCTCACGATCCAAGTCTTACTACACGCGCCGGTTAGTAGGCATGGTTCATCACCGCGCCATATCGGCGTCGCTTGCTGTGGCCCGGGGGATCGTTGTAGGCCTGATAGTCACATGTAGTAGTACACCTCGAAATGGTCGGAACCTAACAGGCGCGTGGCACGATCGGTGCGTGGGAGTCCTGCCACCGGAGGTCGCGGTCAGGTGACAGAGGCTTTCAGCGGCGTTTCGCGAATACGGACGCACCGCCTGCCCCCATCTGCCTTCTGTCCCCCCACATCTGCCTGACACGCTCACTCCCACCTCTCTGCCAGCTCTTGCTGACGCCTCACGGAAGAGTCCGGCCCACTGTATAGTATCCAACACACGCAAACAAGCTGACATTGAACAAAACCGGCAGCCCGAGGCCTTGTTCTTTCAAAGAACTCTCTCGTCCTACCACCACCTTGCCCCGAACTCAAGTCGCTTGCTTTCTCGTCTGCGGGACGGAGGCCTTTTAATGTGGGCTATGGATTACTGGGGCTCACTGGATTCTGGGTCGCAGGCTTTCGACCCTGGTTCTACACCTCAAGATGATCCTGTACCGTCTCTGACTCGGATGTCGCGCGTACATTCATTGCGCGATTCGTCTTGGCAGAATGTAGTAGCGTAGTATCAGTGCAGTATTGTAGTACCCTGTAGATAACGTGTGTCAGTACGAGTAGTGATGTAAAGAGTTTCGAGCCCCGTATGTCGTCACCGTGGCGTCACCAGTGGAGTACAGTCGTGCAAAGTAGATACAGGACCAAAATATAATAGATTTGTTATATTATGCTTTTAGACCTAATGCGAGCCGGAGAGGATGAAATCGGACCCCGGCGCTATATATAAATTACAACGACGCTGTAAGAGGCATATATTATGTGGTGCTGAGGGCTACGTCGCTGCCAGGTGGTACGGCACCTGTCTCCAGGGAGACCTGGGGCCAGCCTGTGCTTAGTTCGCATTTTTCCTGGCCATCACCTGGCAGCAGCGAGCCTCAGGTGGCAGGTCCACGCGCGTCACGGGGCTGGCTCACGCGGAATCCATGTGTCGTTCGACTCGAGGTGTACTAGCAGCACGGAGTGGCGAGCTTCTCCTGCGAGCTCATATGCAGACGCTCATGTAAGTATAGTCAGCAAGATGCCTGTGCCGCGGCGACGTCCGAAGCACCGGCTGAGTGGACATTCCATTCGGGGGGAGGGAGGGAGGGAGGAGGTAAATTTAGCCTACAATCCCGGCGCCTTCGCACTCGGAGATTTGTAGACAGCGCTCACTAGCTACAATACTGCACACATAAGCCTACCGAACTAAGCTACACTAACACTACATGACCTCCGTGCCCCCGCTCATAATAAATAGTCGCATCGAAGCAGTCACTTCGTTGCCCTGGTCCTCTGGTCCGATTTAGACTGGGTGGGTCGCGTGGTTAAGTATGCCGTTGGCAGCCGCTGCCGTCGCTCAGCCTGCACAGCTTACGGAGACTCTCGTGTGCTCTCGCTATGCGCGGCTCGTAATATTGTGATGTGATGTACAAGCTGGATGGACAGGAGAATGACGCAGGATCCAATGGTAGATACGTCGCCCGACTGCCAGGAACGGTATATACATGGTGTTCGAGATAGAGGAATTGCGTATCGGAAAACCATCGCTCATAGAACGAAGCTGAGAACGACCCGGAGTGAGGATGTAGATCACTCAGCGTGAGCGTCAGCGAAACGGCACGCCGAGGGATGAACGATGAACGTTGAACGATGAACCACCCGCTGCGCAAAGTATGGCGAAGCTCCACTATCGTAGTCATTTTCCCTGCGAATTCGCCAGCTGCGGCTACACTCATCGGTATATATGCAACAAACCTCGCTACCCGGGGTGAAACAATGTGTACGTGCGTCGCACGCTTAGGGGCAATGTTATGATTCACCAAGGTTTGACGAGGAGACAGCGATGCACAATTGTCCCATCTTTATCCAGAGTGCTAGATAAATCCAATGCCACGCCAGTAGTCAAGCCACCTCTTCACGTCGTTCGCACCAAGTGGGGTCGTCTCACGCAACGTCGGGCACAGCTGTGTTGCACGCGTTACGGAGAGCGACGGGAAGTTGAGCGCTTGAGCATTGTCATCCTGCGGGAGACCCGAGAGCTTCTTGAACCATCTGAGCAGATGCAGAGCACGCACGGTGCGGAGGAGCTCGACCTCGCTTTGGCCGGATGCGGAAAGGGCTTCCAGTTTGAGAACCCATTCGTTATAAGGCACGAGTGCGACGTCCAATTCCTGTGTCGTGGTGACGGCGAGCGAGGACCAGGGGACGGGCCGAGGATGGATCAGATGTATGATGTCTTCTTTCCCGGCCGGTGCATGTACGAGTCCCGCTACTGCAACAGCAGCAGCGTCGAGTGGTAGCCACGAGACCACCTGGGGAAAGTGAGCCGTAGCGACGGTCAAGGAAACGGGCGACAGACCCTCGGATCATCCGGGAAACAGCCTACTTTGTGGGCACTCTGGACTACAGCGGGGAACCACTCATGTGCATTCCACGCGCCGTTGGGCCCTCCGCAAACTTGGCCGACGCGAACGATGAGAGCCTCAAGGCTCTTCGTCTGCGCAGCTTGAGTGAGCACCCGTTCCGCCACCCACTTTGACTCTGAGTAGCCGGTACCGACAGCTACTTGAGGCTCGATGGGATGTTCGGTGAGCGGAGTACCCTCGGTATCTAGTATCTCCCTATGTGAGCGAACGTGTCAAGTTAGAATGGGTAGACATACTCTGAAATATTCCGATGGTGCTGATGAAGATGAACCGGGGCGCGCGAGGTAAAGGAGAGGAGAGGGCAAACTCAATGAGGTTGCGCACCCCTCTGACATTGGGCTCAAAGGACTCGAGAACCAGGTTGAAGTCGACGCGCCATGCTGTGAAGCAAGTTCCTGAGCATTGAATTAGCAGGGTCAGAAATGAAATCCACGTACCGTTGTGGATGACATGTGTCACCGATGCATGCATCTGCAACTCTATCAGAAGATGCCATCGTACGGCACTGACCTAAGCACATACCTCCGCCCATAAATCTTGTGGGATACTGAAACCCGACACAGATAGATCCGCCTCCAGGAGCACGACTTTGCTGTGCTCAAGGGCGTTCGCATCCAAACCACGCTCCTGAAGTGCAGATTTCTGACGTGACTGCAGGCTCCGCCCGTCGACCGCCGGTCGATTCAACGCGTATACCCGATCAACAGCCGGATCGTCCACGAGACGTGCAAGAACATAAGCACCGAGGCTCCCGGTGGTACCCGTCAAGAGCACAACATTCCCTGAGGGGTTCTCCAGTCTGGGGACGGCGCGCGATGGAAGATCTTCCAAGTACTTAGCAGCCATCGCAGCCATCTTCTCCGATTGTGTCTCCAGCGAATAGCCGGCGTCTACGTTGTGGCCAGTCGCGATGCCGAGGAGGAAGGACGCAAGGAGGTGGATGGTTTTGTGCTCGTAGACGAAATTGCCGACGTTGCTCCGCGTGTCGAGCTGTGCCGAGTCGCGCAATGCACGGAGTAGAGCATTCCTGATGTATGTCGCTTGAAGACTGCGGTGATACAGTTGAGGGTCATTCGTGCCGTGGCACCACCATCTGTAGACCGAGGTGCACGCACCTGTCACAGCCGTGCTCGAATAGGTCGTCGTCGTCACCCACACCGTGCACGAGCACCTTGCTGACGACTTTGCGGACGAAGTCGAGCGCAGTGACGAGATCCCAATGCAACGGGGGCGGGATACTAGCTTGTGTGCTGTCCTCGACTTTGGCGTACAGAGCGTCGATCTCCTCTGCGTACTCCTCAATCACTGCTTGCCGGCGCACGGTTCCCTTCGCCGTGTACGTGAATGGCTTTGACGGGTTGGCCACGATGATCATCTGGAGGAAGCGTATCTCAGCAAAGACGTGTATAGGCCTGTCAAGCGTTCTGACCTCCTTGAACAGTCTCGAATGCTGCGGTGCATATGCATTCATGCGCTCGACAGTCGGCCTTATGGAATAGAGTCAGGCGTGGCGAGATTCATTCGTGCCACCTCCTGACGCTCACCAGATGAGATTACGAAACTCTGCTAGTTTTGTCTCGTCCACCGGGTCGAACTTATAAGGCGGCTTTGGATCGACGAGGATGCCCGCCTGGAATTGGCCACGGCCGAACATCACGGACGATTGGACGTGTGGATCCTGGTTGAGCATGTTCTCTGTAGGAGCCGTCAACAAACATGCTTGTCATTCATCTGGGCACACACCTAGGGGACCGGGATTCGTCTGTGGGCAGACTTGCGGTCAGAACCAAGCCTCGCGCACAAGATCATGCGATAGCCTGACCTTCTCCCCGGTATTGTGCATGATCTGATCGTCCGTCCTCCCAAAAACCTTCCAGTATCCGGGCTTTGTGGGGTGAGGCTTGAGTAAATCCGACGTAGCATATGCCTCTACGCCGTCCACTGTGGTGTTAACTACCCCGGGGCGATAATACGGGTTAGCCTACACCGCACACGTGAGGATGCCGCTGTATGTAACTAGAGCTGTCAAGTGCGCACTCTCATAACGAGTTCGAAAGTGTTGTCTCCGTAGGGGACCATGTGTGGCGTGAACTGCTTCGAGAATTTGAAGTAATCCCAGTCTTGCCCGGCCTCGGCTGTGGAGTGCATTAAGACGCCGGTCACTAGTACAATGAACATATCAGTGCTTACCGGGAAGAATAGGGCTGATTATACCTGCTTCCGTCCTACGAGTCGTTAGCACTGCCAACGACGGTCAGGGAATAGGACCATAGACACGCACGTGCCATACAGGATGAAGAGTTGGGCACCCTGCGTCGTGAGGTAGTCGCCAGTATCCTTGTCCAGAGGGCCTCCTCCATACAGCTAGTGAGTGTCGTTAGCGACTATGGACACGGCTGAAGCGTCCATTCGTACCACACCGCTGCGAGTTGCGAGCCAGCGCACATAATCCGGTTTCTTGGCCCATGTCTGTCTCGCCGTGCCGTCAGCATGTGATACGAGTGTAAACCATTCACGAGGCTTGCCTCGACGATGGTTGGAACGCTAACTATGAAGTCACAATCGGTAGCCTTCGCCGCGGCGAAGATCGAGTCTGGAGCGGGGATCGGCGCGGGAGATTTGGATTGGAATGTGCTGAGAACTATCCCGGAGGACGCCTAGCAACGTATCGCTCAATATCAAAGGCCAGAAAAAGGCAGTGTCAAACGTACCGTCCACGCAAGCATCGCAATCCCCATCCCGTGGAACATAGGAATGGCGTGAAGCGAGAATACCTTGTCCGTAAGGTCACGCTCCCCGAACCATGCGTTCATAGCGGCCTGTAGTGCCAGGTAATTCGTCGTCACCATCGGCTTCGGGAACGCGGTGGATCCTGAAAGCGAAGCGACGTAAACGAACCATCCGCTATGCGTGCCATGCACGCCATGCAGCTTACCTGAAGAGTGCAGAATAATCGCCCGGGCTTCTGGACCGCTGTTGACATACGGTGGGGGAGCGTAGTCATCGGCAGACCGAAGTGGTGGAAACAGGTCCTCGAAGAGAAGCATTGGGGATTGAGTGGGTAGTTGCTTGCTGCCGTATCGCGTCGTCAAGATGTCCAATGCCTCGTTGACGAGATCCTGCATCGCTTGGTCGCGCGAGACTAGAATATGTGAGACGCCGACCTTGTTGATAAGGTGCGCGACCGCGAGAGGAGAGTTGCGCGGAGAGACGAGGAATGCGGCGCAGTTGGCCCGTATAATGCTCACGATGGTGGTGTAGTACGGTATAGCATCTAGAGCAAAATGTGAGTGGGTGTACGTGACGGTAGACTGGGATGGTCACGACGTACCAGACGGTGCAATTATCGCAACAACAGGTGGCTCAGTGGCGACCGACGCCGTACCCAGACGCGAATGGATGATCCCGGCTCCCCTGTGCATGGCCCTGACCTCTTCCGCCCAAGTGATCGTCTTGACGGTTCCATCGCCGAGTGGAAACAGGAATAGGCGGTGGTTCGGGGAGTGTTCCAAATGCCAATCAAAGATTTCAGGCAGTGTGAGCGATAGATTCTCAGCTGGAGGGGTCCGAAACGTCGCGCTCGATAGGGCGTGCACCCGAGGCAACGGAGGAAAGGTCTTGCGGGTGTCCATGCGTGCTGGGGTCGCTCGTGGTTTGCACCTGACTGTAGCGGTAAAGCACGGAGACTGCACTCTGAGCGCTGGAGGTGGGTGAGGTGACAAGTCCCGCGATAGCTGAGTCTGGAAAGATAACAACTTGAAGCCACTTCAGCGATGTCGGAGGAGTTTATGTTCACCGACGATCATGAACAGAATCCCCGACTGGGCCGAACAACGAGCAGACTGTTGCAATCAATCGATGGATGGGGGGTGGATATGGAGCGCAGCCCATGGGACAAGGTTCACGTTCAGTTCTGGCGAACGAAGCAGCCAATTTGTCTCCGTGCATGATCTTTTGACGGGGCGCACCTCGCAGTGTGAAGATTGTGGTACGAGAAACCTTCGGTAGGCGTTCATCGTACGCCGCATTGACAGCTCAACAACACACAATCGGACCCCGGGAGAACGTACCCGCACTTTGTAGAATGGAGACCCGCAGAGGCATCTCCAATGCTTCCCCATAACACCACGAAGGTGGAATGCTCACTAGCATCGCCCCGCAGACGAGCGCTCGCCAACGAATGCGGCGCGGCTTCTAGCAGTGATTATGTAATATATAGTTACCTATTGTGCCGCGTTTCTCTCAAACTGTAGGCAATGGATTGCGGCGTTCTTCAAGCTTCAACGTTTCAAATTTCAACGTTAAGCTATCGCAGTTCTGGTCGTGGCTTTACGATTACTAAGGCCTAACGTTTCGCTCTTTGATCACAACTCCGAGTACTGGATCTAAGTCGAGCCTTCGAGCCATGACCAGAACACCTCGACTTTCGTCACACTGGCACATCACTGTGCCGCGGGCGGTGCTCATTATTACATCCCATTCGGCACGGCCTAGCAAACTCTCGTACAGTGAGCAATGCTATCAAATTCCTCCTAGTCCTTGTTTGATGTGCATTGTGTTTCATCACAGACTTGGCAACATCGGGTCCCAGCTGGCAGCGAGAGGAAGACAGTGATAGTTGAGTGTGACCTATCTGACGGGCACAGCCAGCGAGTAAATCTTTATTCGCTGTTCCGGGTCCTCTACACAAATCTGTCAAGAGACTTTTTCATCAGTCGGATACACCGCGCGCTGTTCTGTCGCTTCGAAGGAGTTGACCGCAATGATACAATCATGTGCGTTCAGATTGCCCTTCGTCATCATCGCTTCCGTCCGCCTGACACATCACTCACTTCAGACCCCCCCCTGAGGGGTGCTAGTAGCCACATCCTTCTGACCATTAGGTCCTGGCTAACAGGTCCTGGACCCATGGTCATCCCTGCATTTTGGGATGTCTCCAATTGGATTGGGATGGTCCACCGCATTTTTGGGAGTGTGTAATCCCAAACCCAACGTGGGCATACCAATTTGTGCAGCCCTGTTGTAGATCCATGCTAGACCCTTCCCACTGCAGCTTGTGGGCTTCCCATGCTGTTTGTCACTTGTCACGGGGTGTCAGGGGGCCTTTTGGGCAGCCCTCTTTCCACATTGCTGGCTTGCGGTTCACAAAAACCAGCTCTTTACTGCTGGAATGGTACATCATTCCAGGATTGTAATCACTGCTGAGTGTACATATCACTGGTGCCTTCTTTCCCATGCTCATAGCAACAAATAGGCTTCCAAGGTCAGTTCTAAAGTTGTGTTGCTTTCTCTCCATGATCCCCCAATTATTGTATACAGATTTGTATATATCAGGCCATCAAACACTCTGAAAATGCTCCTAATGGTGTTCATTTAATCCTAGTGGGTATCCTTGTGTCACTGGCCTACAGGGCTCAGAAAATATACCAACTGGCCTGGGCCTCTGTGCTCTCAATTCTGTGGTTAGGATTTCCCAAATGTCTGTATGGTTATCCCATAAATGCATTGGACATCCCAGCCATAAACTGGTTATCCTGTCAGCATATATGGGCATCCCATAATATGTTTGGGTATCTCAGTTTCCCAAATGGGTGTCCCAACAAACTACAGAGGAATCCCAATGACTTACGTGGGCATCCCAATACTATACCAAGCAATCCCAATAATGTCTATGGGTGTCCCATTATTTCATTGGGCAACCCTTTCCTCTGTCTGGGTATCCCATTGATATCTTGGGGTTTCCCAATCATATCTCTAGGTATCCCAATAATTGATATGGGCATCCCAATATCACATGTTCACTACATTTCCAAGTCCCACCATCAAACATAGCATGGAATTTATGATATTACATGTGTTTCCTCTTCTTTGGGGAAGGAGTTTCAGTAGGTAGTAACACTGTCTGCAAATCTGAGCTAGCAATAGAGGTAAAGTCATAGAATAAGTCAGCCTCATCATGAGCATGGTACGCATCTGTGATGGCGACTGCCTCTGCCACGTCAAGAAGATCACCTTCTGTATCAGAGTCTGAGTCATGGTAACCATAATCAAAGTCACCATCATCATCCCCATCATCTGCAAAAGGTTGGTTAGACTGAGACACATTAACTTGACCTTCTGCATCTACTGATTCAGTAACCTCATAGACTGAGGCTTCATGTAACCTGTGCTCTGATGGACCCCATGATGCATGCATTGAGTATGCACATGGAATCACATCTACTTCAGCTTTCCATGTCACACAAAGGCGACATAGATCTTGCTGACGCTGCTCAAGCTGAAATAGCAGGTCTTCGTCTTTATCTACATTATTAAGTGTGATTCACAGAAGAGAGAGAATGAGACTTACTGGCACCTGCAATGGCATGCTCAAGAGATGCCCACTCTTCCTGCATCCATAGCTGCATGGCACATCGCTCTTGAGACAAGTGATTGCTCTCTTCAGTGCAACGGTCAACCAGGAGTTGTGCCTTAATTCCTGATCGCACAGACTCATCTCCGAGCCATCGTGGAACTAGGGAAGAAAGATTGACTGATGTAATAAACATAAAGTAGATATCACTTACCTTGAACCCCATCATCATCTTCATCCCCCAAGCCCACATCCTGCCAGATAGTATCATCTACATCAAGCTTGAACAGGCCATCATTCCTAATTGGCTCAGGAACAATGGCTGACACAGGTGCACGATGCTGCTTGACTAGGTCTGCCATCTGCTTGCAAAGCCCATTGTAGGTCTGAGCAAGCTTCAGGATCCCAGGCTCTCGCCGCTTGACTGCTGACTCAACATGGGTGCTTAGTTTGTGCTCTATTATTTAAATCAGCAAGGACAAGTGGAGGGGATACAAGAGCATACTGCTAGTAGTCTGCCGGTAAGAACGCTCCAACCGGTCAAGTTCAAATTTCCGCTGGCGAAGACGGTCACGGATGCGCTGCTTAAGTGCTCGTGCATTCAAGCGTAGCTGCAGGAACTTGCTTCGTGATAATCGGGAGAGCTGGGCACGCTCATTGACCCCAAGCGCAGAGCGTTTCCGCAGGACTGCAGTGATAATCTTCGAACGCTGGGTACGCAACTCACCCAAGCGAACTTCAAGGTCCTGAGGGTCACCAGAACCATCCAAAAGCTGAGCTTCCAACTTGCGGATAGTCTCATCGTATGATGCCTGAGACTTCTGTAGGGCTAGGATAGCCTCAACAGTCTTAGCAACATGATTTTTGGACTGCCCTACATTGAACTGTCAGAAAGAGTCAGAGAGAGAACACAGCACTTACTGGGAATTGGCTTGGTCTGTGCCTGCACCTGCAAGAGCCACTCTGCTCTCAGGTCCTCTGCCGATAGCCCTGATTCTTCAACTTCATGCTTGGCAGCCAGAAGGCGGTGTTGACAGTCATACCATTTACGCCTGAGCCACCGTCCAAGTCGCCGAAGTGACTGCTGGTCGTTGTACTTCACCTGGGTATCAATCACAAACAGGCGTTGATGATACTAGATGAAGGGATTAGACATGACTAGCACAAGATATGAAAACGTACTCCTGATACCCGTAGCGAAGGTATGAGCCGCTGGATAGAGCTCCAAAACCTTTCGCACCCCTCGCCATCAGACAGTCCAAAGCCCGTACACTTGCGAGGATGATACACCACTTGGCATGGCCACTGATGCCCAAAGGCATGGAAGACAGAGATGCCGAATACTATGCGTTGAGACAACCGCCCGAGAAGACTCCACTTTTCGATACTGCGATGGAGCTGACAGGCAATATCGTACAGAAGGCCAACAGTGACGTGAGGAGGGAGATGCTCGAACAGTCGATGAAGAAGACTGATGGCGTAATGCTGCTTCTCACCCGCCGACGTCATGTTCACGAGCCAGAGCACACGGTCATGGCGGCAGAGCATTGCCATCAGCCCGGTGTCCGCAAAGAACTGGGTGCTGGCCTTCTGACGGCACTCGTCCGCAGCTTTGAACGAGTCGTTGCAGCCATCAAGGACGGAGTTGGGTACTTTGAGGTTAGGTTCAATCACGTCAGGCCCGGCGGACGCCGTGAGAGACGTGTTTGCGCCGCCCGCACGAAGGCGGTTCACCTCTGCCTCGACAAACTTCACATCTTCCTCGGGAATGAAGACGGTCTCGGGATGCGCGCGCGGAGGGTCCCGCCCACCCGCAATACCCTTGCGGTGCTTCTGCGTGAAGCATGCATCCACACAAACGATCACGCCAGGGCTATATGACATCAGCAACATCAACAAATGAGGTCTTGTTTGCACTCACGTTCCGAGTTGTTGCATTTGGAACTCCGCCCCGAAACAGAGTGGGCAGCGTCGGCGCAGATACTCGCTTGCGCATGCGGTGTCGTGACTTGAGGACGTACTACTCTGCGAAGGTGCCACACTATTGTCTGACAGCACACACGAGATGTTAGCTTTGGTGAAATAGCATACAACGTGCACAATTCACGCACCCGAGTTGCTACTGCTACTGACAGTATTCTTTTCGGTGCGAAAACCGAGGACGCGCCTCGAGGCTCCGATGCGGTCGAGAATGACTCGACTCAAGGAATTTGTGAGGCTCGAGTACCAGAGCAGTGAGTTGCCAAACCGCCGATGCAAGGTCTCCTGCGTGCGGAATGATAGCTATCAGTGGTAATTACAATGACAACATTTGACCGGACCCACCCTTGTGGTTAGCTTATATCCTCGGCACTCGAGGAAATACTCCAGTGTGTCGCAAAAAGATGTTGTGTTTGGTGGCAGGCGCACGAACAACGCCTGCGTGAATTGTAGCAGCGATATGTCGACGGCGAGTGAAGGGGATAACGGGGCACATGGGAACAAGCCCATGTTGACGAGCTGCTGAGCTGACGGTGAGCACTTGCAGAGCTTCAGATCTACGACTTGAAGACCTACGAAGGCTGGGTTAAGTCGGTATTCGCGCATTGTACGAACCAACTCACGGTCGAAGTATACACAAGTGACCTTTAATGACCGCACATTCTCACCTCCACAACTACATGCCACTGCCGTATCCCGCTGCACGCTCCGGAGGAACTGAGACGTTCGCAAGAGTCGCATGTACGGGTGTAGCAACGAAGGTATGACTTCTTGGACCCCAACGCGCAACTTGACGTTCTTTCTTCGCATGTTCGCGTGCCCGGCGATCTTCGGGTGACTCCACAGCATGACCCACCGAGACGATGATTTCAGACATGAAGTTGTCTGGCTGGTACGCTGCGCGGGTGCTCGCGACAGTTGAGTTGTCGTCCGACAAAGCCGAACGTGTTGAGCTCGAGCTCGAACGACCGAGAAGTTGCTGTGCACCTGCAGATGAAGAGGAAGACCTGGACGGCCCAAGTCGGCTGGACTGGGAATACATTCGCCCCCCCGGCAATGCCAAAACCACATCTCTAGACGAGGAGAGGAAGAGTGACTGTCCGTTGTTGCGTCGCCGCGACCGCCTTGCATCCTGAGGACGGAGCTGTACGACAGGGTGCGGGGCTGTGTCCGCACCGGATGAGATCTCTTGTCGGGCAAGGGGACGACCCCGAGGTTCCTGGGGTTGAATCCCTCGAGTCGTAAAAAAGGATCTTGACTCGGACGACTGTCGAAAGAGAGCTAACTCCCCGTCAGATTTGGTTTCAGCCGCCAGTAGATGGCTGTACGTACCTCTGTGTTGACTGTGACGAGCATCCTCGGCCTCTCCTATCATCTCGTCGGGCCTGCGACTGCGCGGATGCGCATGGGGAGGCCCTGGCTCTACTTCCTGATGCTGCCAGAGGAGCAGCGGATGCTCATACGATGCGGGGTTAGATGCACCAGAGCGGCGGGAGGCACTATCACGCTCAGGCGACGAAAGAGGTGAGGAGGACGGCGGGGGCGTCGCAGAGGAAGATCGGCCCTCAGAGCTTCGCGAAGTTCGTCCTGACCTTCGCGCCCTGAACATGTTTCGCTGGAAGCACGAGATCCGTGAGTTTCTTGCGATGTGAAGGGCAGCACAGAAGGATACGTACGACTCTATGCTTTCTCTGGCGTGTTCTGCCCGCCGCGAAGCAATAATGTTGATAGGAGGGACAGCCGCAGCGAGTCACAGACGCTGAGAGTTCCGACGCCTCGCGGCACGGCTTGCATTGCGACCACGTCGTTGTTCTCTCACCCAACCCTCACCTCGACTTAGATCCTACTACACCAGACTGGCCCGTGGCAGGCATCGACAGTTGCTACGCGGAACTCATTTCCCGGTAAGCGATGGATAATAATGTGTTTTGTCCACTTACTCATAGTTGTCTTCGTCAGATCGTTTTGGAGCGCAAGTCATCGTGGGCCGTTCATCGTGTTCGCGATTCTTACGCCGCGGGCATAGAGGCTGGTAATGCCTGCGGAGGAGGGGTTGTTGCACTTCGGAATCCCGGTACGTCGCTTGAATATACCCCATACTCCGTAGGCTACATGCATAGGGCTCCCAAGTCAAGTGTCTCTCCCTTGCCGTCACACCGCACGCCTCGTCGCCATTGTTGTTTCTCTTACCCTTGGTGTCAACTCCCCCCATCAACCTTCCACGAGGAAGGCTCGAGCTCGTAGATCGCCGTGTGTTCTGTACAACGGCAGGACGCGGCCCGTTTGTGTTTGTGGTGCCAACCAGGTATGCCTCAACCCTTCGTGCACCGTCTTCGCGAACAGCCTGACAGAATCCGGCAGCTCGCGAAGACTTGCGCGGAAAACCTCGGACGCTTCTTGCACCCGCGCGGTACGTGCATCGTGTCTCGCTCTCGTCTGCTCTTTGCTGACACCGTCTGTGGTAGCTTGGGTCATAGTTATCAATGTGCAACGTGGTGTAGTGGTCGCCACGCTGCGTCTTTGCGCTGCTCTTATCTCTGACCATGTACTAACATCATCTATAGCGGTTGGTGTCCGGCAGGAGGTGCACAGCGCTCTACAATGATCACCCCCAAGGTGCGTATGTGCACCGTCCCGTCCGTATCAAGCTCATCGCACGCGTGTCCTTGTATTCGTACAAGTCGTATGCTGCGCAGACGTACGTAAGCCAGCTGGGTAATGCACAGCGTGCTGGACACGTCGCAACGCTCTTGAGCGGCGTGGTGGGTATGATGAACCGTGAGGACATGATGAGGAGGTAGGTACTTCGTACGCAACCGTCTCTCGAACGGCCCACGTTGACCTCCACTCTGCCCGTCTCCTTGTTCGCGCGTCCTAGGTATACATCGACCAACAGGCGGTACAGAGAACGATTGGCATTCTCGCCCGTCTTCCCGAATGGTACGTCCGTCGAGCTGCCTCAACATCGTGAAGTCATCTGACCGATTCCTGATCCCCACTATGCAGCCTTGGGACGTGTGCCCCAGCTTTGCTGGATCCACGACTGGCTCATGTCGCATGCGTGTTCGTTCAGACTGCATTCAGCATGCAGCAAGGCATGACGCATGCGGCCAGAGCAGGTAGAAAGATCAGTAGAGGCGAGGGAATCCAGACCGGAAGTGAGCGGGTCAGTGGGACTAGGTAGAGCACGGGCGAGGGGAAAGTACATCGGACGGACGTGAATGAGAAGCTTCGGGAATCCCAATGAGAGAAGCTCTCCGTGGGGCGCACACCACGGCGCGGTCGTGCAAGGCGAGCCTGCGTCGCACGGGGGAAGCCCATGTATGCAGATAGCAAGGTGCACCTAACGGACGTGAGCGTGATGCGCCTGAGACCACACGGGGAAACGTAGCGAGAAGCGATCTGGCAGGACACGCACGGAGGCGCGCTCGTACAAAAGGCAGCACTTAGGGGGTGAGCATGCGGGGATGCTCATGTGTACGAGTATGCGCAATAAAAATGTAGCAAGGACCTCAGGCTTGGAGGGTTGTGCGTATACGCGGTTCATAGGAACGAATAGAAAGTGTGCTCGAACATCACACAATCCGTAAGGGACACCTAGTGAATGCACTGAATTGGTCGCAGTGAATATGCTATGACCAGTATTTGTTTCTGCGGAAATCAGAGGCGGCTCCGTTGAATACGATGCCGGTGAGCCCAGTGTGGCAAGGTAAACTCGGCGACTCGAGCTCGTTATGGTGCAGTAGTCTCTGTGGGGTACTCCCGGTAGAACTAGAGGCAGTGACCACGCTCAGCCATATCGCGCAGAAGTTCCATTTTCAGAGATGCGACCTCTAGTTACTCAAGAGACAAAGTCGGCACCCTCTGAGATTCATCAAGTGACATCGAACCCGTGTGGCAATCCCGGGCGCGAGCCGCGTATGGCTCTTAGCCACAACCCCACATACATACTATGCAAGTCCCGCCGCAGCTCGTGCCAAATTCTCCATTCGTTTCTGCTTGGCGTCTGAGAGAGAAACTGGGGTTTGGATTTACGGAACCCAATCCCACGGCTGTGTGGATTCTTTGACACGCATGGGAAGTCCCACAGTGGTGCGTCCCAAATGCTCACGGTTCGTTCTTCGTTCAAGTTCTCTCCTCGCGCTGCTCCGCGACGACAACGATAGTGCCATCCCATGGACCATCCCCTCCATTGCTATCTGACTTATTCACCACTACCGGTTACGTCTCTACGAGAGGCAAGCCTCACGCAGGTATCTCCGAGTCACTGCCAGTGAGTTGCTCGGTACCAACGGCGCTGGACTGACAGCACACTGGCTAGCTCTACGTGCAAGTCACCGTGGTGTTCATATAGTATGATCATGACGAACATCCGTGAGTGTATCACTATCTAGCAATCCTTTAGGCAACATCCCTTAACCGTGCTCCCTCACAGAATGCCGGGATGCCAGATATTGAACTATACCTATTGGACAGTGCCCGTGCAAGCCTGTCAAGTGGGTATGGACCCACGACGACGATACGAGAGAATCTGCTGTGTTGTAGTAGGTGAGTGATAATGCACTTCATCATGCCATTATGCATTGACCTGCAGGCATCTTCAGCTATGCATACAACGTCCCCGAGCGCGTCATATCTCGATAAACCCAGGGACCGGTATCCCCGGTCTCGGCGATGACACTCTGCATGGACTGCGAGTGGTCAGCGGCGCGAAATCGGCGCGACCATTGTTTCGGTTGCCCAACTGCGGTGCCAGCGGGCCGTGCATGCTCGGCGTCGATCATCAGAGCACCACAGGCCTTACTAGATCGGGGGTAGGTGTGCGGGTGTTCTGTATCTTTCGAACGGATGCTCATTGATGCGCCCTGGCGGGCGTTCAGTATAGGCAATCTCACCATGAGGGTACCAGTGCGGCGGATTCGGAGAACGACCCGCACAAGTCCTTGGTCAGACCATGGACTTTTAACCACCACATCCATCCACTGCCGGCCGCTATGCTCCGCTAGCACGGTTGGGGGGAGGAGGCAGGCAGATGGAGCACACTGTGTTTGAGCAGATTCGTTGGCCTGAGCAAGGCACGGCTTGGACGCGCTTTCGTTGCGGGTAGTTATTTCTTCCACGTGGCATAGCCTATCCAGCCTGATTTGAGACGATCCGGTGTACAGGTATCCTGGGTCCTGACGACGTATCTGGCCATCCGGTCTCTCGGTCAACGACACTGCGTTTCTCTCTCGTCTCATCCTTTCCAGTCGTGTTGTCCTTTCCAGCTTCAATGCCTGCATCTGGTCCACCGTCGCTGCCTACTGAAGAATCGGAGCGAACTACACGTCGCCCTCGGAAGCCTCCCCGTAGACCCGATGAGGAGGTATCATTCGCGTTACGGGCTCGCAGCCGGTCCGTCGCGTCAGCGGGAGACAACCACGTTCAGCTAGTTGATTTGGATCAGGTACAGATGATCTCTGCTGGTCGTCTCTGAAGGCTGTTGCTAATATAATTGGTAGAAGTCGAAAGGTGAGGCTCAGAAGAAGCACCGTGAAGCTGCAGCCTGGGAACTGGATGTTCACAACGCAAACAACTCTCAAGACAAGGCTGAGAAGGCTTTCGGAGCGAAAAAGAAAAAGAAAACCCAGCGAACAAGGAAGCAGCAGGTTGCTCGTGAAAGTGAAGTACGTCGACTAGCAAGTGGCCTGGCTGACTCGCAGCATAGTATACTAACTCGATGCCCATAGCCGTCCAACAGCCAGCTGCCTGACGGAAATGTGTTGGGTGCATCGAGCGACGAGTCCCGACACTTGCAGGTACGTACAGTGGTGAGCCTGTCACACTCGTGTGCCCTGTCCTATCAATTTCTGATGGTTGCTTAGGACGAATCGTACGGTGGAGGAAGTGGAGATGGTGGAAAGGATGGACCTCACATTGAGGTGTGTATACATAACCTGCACGGCGATATGTCGATGACGTGGTGATCCAGCATGGCCGGGATACCTCGCCGAGTGAGCCTAGGACAAGCCACCGTGATATTGACACAGAAGGACGTCGAGATGTGCGTGAACATTGACTCAGTATGCCTTGTAACAAACTGAATTCTACTGTGCAGTCTATGCAGTCGGAAAAACACCGGCAGGTCGCACGCGCACTCAATCTGTTCAGTGATCATGACATCGACATCGACAGGGTCAGTCGTGTCGAGGTGAGTGCAATGCATGGACCCTGCTTGCTACGTGCAGTATGTAACAGCACTTTGTCAAGACGATGCACCCGCGTGACACAAATGCACACCCTCCAACGGACGAAGAGAATATGGCCGTGAATATGCCCTACAGAGTGAGAGACTTACGTTTCTTCTGTGTACACACCTCACCGTTCGCTTTCACCGGGTCGATCAAGGAGCAGGCTATGGAACCCAAGGGGCACAGGGAAGAAGGATCGAGAGAAGAGGATACGAGGGATGATATTGTACGTCATGTTCAGTTCTCGGTGCCCCGCGAACCTAATCATTTGCCAGAAGCGAGGCCGCCAGAGGCGTGGCGTCATGCGGCATGCACGGCGTGTGATTGAATCGCCGAGTCCAGAGGGTGAAGGCAATTTGCAGGAGTCTTTGGAGAAAGAGGATGACGGGCTGGACGATGTCACCCCAAAGCCTCCTCGAAAACGGGTTATTGGCACGAAGGAACACATACCAAAGGCCGTCACTGGTACGCGCGAGGTACGTATTATGATTCGTTCTTGTGTGACTTTCATGTTGATGAGACGCAAACACAGCGACAGGTGCTGTCGCACGTCGAGGTCCCTGCAATGTCTATGCAGGATCAAAGCTCGCCAGATGACTTTGACTACAACAAATTGTTTGCTTTTGGCGCAGGCAGTGATGATGAAGACGAGGACGCAGAGATGGGTGTCGAAGGCGAGGACGAGGACAAGGTGCTTGAGTTCCGTACGTCTTCGCAATCCGCTGGTGAAGTGCTTCATACTCAAGTTCCATACAGCACTGTCTGAGTCCGACGCCTCGGGTAGTGACTATTCGGCGACCGTCAATGAACAGAAGAGACGGTTGCAGAGGAAGCATGGCAGATCTGGGGATATCACATCCGATGACGAGACACTAGATGAGGATGAAGAAGAACCGGTATCTCGCAAGGCTGACAAGGGGAAGGGTCGGGCTCGCTCATCGGTGATCGATGTTGAGCGGTCTGACTCTGCTGCGATGCACACGCAGAAGAAACCCGGCCCTTTCTCCAGCGTGGCAAAGGAACGGATTGCCGCATTTGCCGAGAACGTCCGGGAAGCTGCAGACCAGCTGGCTCGAGAGTTTGGCAAAACTCGACACGACGTCCTAGTTCAGGCCGGCTTTGGTAGTGTCAAGTCGACACGCGCACTGAATTCCATGAACGTGTATCGTAAGTGGTTCAGTGCTCACTACCCGAAAGCGGATGCAGGTGCGTGCTCGGCAATATGTCTCTTATTTGGCTCGCTAACTGGCACCCTTCGCTAGAGTCTCTGAACGAGTACAACAACAAGACTACCGAGTCGTATAACGAGCTCACCGGGGTAGTGGACGACAAGAACACTGACAAACGAAAGAAACGGGAACGGCCGCCTGCTCTACAGCTCTGCTTCGACTGGTACGAGCAGCAAGAGAGCGAAGGCAGTAAATTGGGATCTAGGTCCACAAGATCGATCAGTGCCCGAATGAAAGCCGCTCGTGACGAGTTCACAACACGAGTGAGTATCGCGCCGTTTGGTATGTCCTTAGCTTACCATGCATTGTGTATAGGCCGCTTCGTATAGCAATTGCGAAGACATGGAGGTCATCGGTGCGATCATCTATACGGGACAGGACGGCGGTGCCAATCAGTTATCAGCATTGTTCGGAGGCTCAGATGCGGTACGCAAGTTGTTAGTCAACAACCAGGTGAATGCACGGGAGATTCTCGACAATCTTACGACATCCCTTAAGTACGTGCAGTGGGCAAAATCCGAGCGACTATGACTAACACTGCAACATAGGGCAATAATACTCGGCGAACAAGGCTGGAATTTTCCGCAGCAGGTCAGCACAAAGCAACCTGCCGAGAATAAAGATCCCCTTGTCTGGAGGTCCAAAGAAAGCAAACGTGAGTACTATCGGCGTGTGCTCACACATCTGATGACCACGCAAATCAGTAAGTCCATTTCCGATCTGTGATTGGGCTGCATATGCTGAATGAGCTGTCAGAGGCTATCGACCGCACCATGAGATGTGTACCGTGGACGGACTTCAGTAACTGGGCCTATACTCAGCAGGCACGGATAGTTGACTGGGACGAGAGTGTTGAGCCACTGGGGTCAACATTCTCATTCAAGTCGTTAGGTACCCAGGAAGCGGAGTGTCTTGGGAAGCCATATGTCGACCACTTCAAAGACGGCGAGGATACCCGGTACCCGAAGGTGGAACGTTGGCCGGAAAGTGAGTACTGAATGAACGTCTTCTTCGTGTACTCATATAATGTTGGTGCAGGTGACCGGAAGCTACTGGCATCGGGTGACATGGTTAAGTGTCGCTCGATCATGCTCGTTGTATCGAAGGAAGGCAATGGCCTAAGCTACCTTCCCAGCTCGAAGAAGTGGCTCCAGGATAATGGCCTTCCGGTGCCGGACTCAGGTGATGACTCGGAGGAAGCGCAGAAGCCTCTCAATCAGGCTCGGAAGAAGAAGAAGGCACGTAAGATGAAGGCTCACCACAGGTTTATACCGAAGACACCGTCACCCATCGATGTGGACGCCTTGTCCGACAAGTCCTCACCGTCGCCGAACGAGCGCCCTCAGAAGCGCGCGAGGTTGCAAAGCCCTCCTCGCATGAGATCGCGCAGCCCCCAGGCTCGTGTCGCACCTGCAAGACGGTCACACCCTCACAGCCCGAAGCTGCCGTCACTCGATCCACCCCCACCTCCTCGACAGGCGAGGCTGTCGCGGCCTCGCAGCAACAAGCCACTGGTGGGCCATCCGCATTCTCAAGACACTGAGCTGCCCGTAGGCTCGCTGCATCCTCATGAGACTGAGCTGCCTGCGAGGCTACCACGTCACCATAGCCCCCCGCCGCCTCATCACCATGGTAGCCCGCCACCTCATCATGCGAGTCGCAGCCCGCCGCCTCGTCATTGTAGCCCGCTGACCCCCCCCCGCTGTCGTCCGTGCCGCCGTCGCCAGCGTAGCCCGGCACCTCGTCTTGCGAGTCATCACGGTAGCCTGCCACCTCGTCATGCAAGTCGTAGCCCGCTGCCGCCTCGTCAACATAGCCTGCTGCCACCTCATCAGCATACCCCACCGCCTCGTCATGCGAGTCGCAGCCCGCCGCCTCGTCATCGTAGCCCGCTGCCGCCTCGCCAGCGTAGCCCGGCACCTCGTCTTGCGAGTCATCACGGTAGCCTGCCACCTCGTCATGCAAGTCGTAGCCCGCTGCCGCCTCGTCAACATAGCCTGCTGCCACCTCATCAGCATACCCCACCGCCTCGTCATGCGAGTCGCAGCCCGCCGCCTCGTCATCGTAGCCCGCTGCCGCCTCGCCAGCGTAGCCCGGCACCTCGTCTCGCGAGTCATCACGGTAGCCCGCCGCCTCGTCATGCGAGTCGCAGCCCGCCGCCTCGTCATTGTAGCCCGCTGCCGCCTCGTCAGCATAGCCCGCTGCCGCCTCGTCAGCATAGCCCCCCGCCGCCTCGTCATCACGGTAGCCCGCCACCTCGTCATGCAAGTCGTAGCCCGCCGCCTCGTCATCGTAGCCCACCATTTGTGAGATCCCGCCCTCGTGACCTTGAGCCAGAAGTAAGACATGCATATGACACTGGGCCAGTCAGAGAGGAGCTGCACAGTGCTCAAATGTACAACCCATACCTGAATTCACACACCCTGCCCTACCTGGCCCAATACATTGCTCGAGCAACACAGTCAAGTCGCTACAACGAAGACCATGGACCGGGGCCAAGTAGTAAGTGGTTGACTGGAACTGTAAGGGACATACGGTAACTCAGTACTATGCAGATGAATTTTGGCACCGTTTCTTTCAAGAGAATGGGAACATGCAGCCTGCTGCGGGACCCTCTGGTCAATCCATGGCAGGTCCAAGTCATGGAACACAAGAGTTCTACATGGATGAAGATGAGGATGAAGGGCTGCAAGGTAGGGTCACCCAGGGATATCAGGATAAGTAGTGCTGTTTGTTATGTATCTCGGTCGGTAGCTTTTCCTTCCCCTTGGAAGGTTTTTGATGCACCCGTGCCTGTGTAAAATAGTGTCTTCAGGGCATGTCCCTTTTCCAAATCTGTGTCTGTATATCCTGATGATCTGCTCCTCAGTTGTATGAATGCTGAGTGCATACACCATCTCTGTAATGTATACTCCAGATGTCAGCACTTAGTTGGAGAATGGTGATGGGATTACCAAGGCCACCCTTAGGACATATGATTGGGACACCCATTATGCATGTTTGGGACTCCCTTGTATATAGTTGGGACATATGTCTTTGGGATATCCATGTATGTGCTTGGGATGCCCACATATGTATTGGGCTATCCACATATATATTTGGGACATCCATGGATATATTTGGGGTACCCATGCATGATTGGGGCACCCACAGATATGAATGGGATATCCATGTATGTGTTTGGGATGTCCACATATATCCTTGGGATGCCCACATAGTATGTATTATGGAATTTCCTGATTGTGTTTGGGACACCTATGTATGGTTGGAACACCCACATATGATTGGGACACCCATAGATATGAATGGGACTGCCATGACAATATATGGGTCACACAAAGAAACATCTGGGAAACCTATTTGATGCACTATTTGAACTGGCCAACCAGATGTTCATTTAGGATATGTACTGCATAATTGACTTGGAATGCCCATTGCACGTATAGTGACAATATCCAATCGTTCACATGTATGTGTACCGGTTACCTGGAGTATCCTTTAAACATCACAGAGAATCCTCCATACTATCAGGGGCTCATGCATGCTACATCCAGCAATCAAGTTTACAACTTGGCTGTTGACACACAGCAGTGCTCAGTTTTCAAAAATAGCAGGAAGCAATGTGATGCATAGGCTCTCAAACCAGGCTGCATTGACAATGCATATATGATCCATATCAGGATGAGCATCACTGGCTGTCCTTACAACTCCACTGGAGTTGCATGAGCATGCTGGTATACAAATTCAGTGATCCCAAAGTGGTAATTCAATTACCCAAAAGGTGCAAAAGGGTTTGCATGCCAGTGCATGAAAAAGCTGTAAACACTGTAATCATGATGTATTGTTCCAGCAGTAAAGAGCTGGTTTTTGTGAACCGCAAGCCAGCAATGTGGAAAGAGGGCTGCCCAAAAGGCCCCCTGACACCCCGTGACAAGTGACAAACAGCATGGGAAGCCCACAAGCTGCAGTGGGAAGGGTCTAGCATGGATCTACAACAGGGCTGCACAAATTGGTATGCCCACGTTGGGTTTGGGATTACACACTCCCAAAAATGCGGTGGACCATCCCAATCCAATTGGAGACATCCCAAAATGCAGGGATGACCATGGGTCCAGGACCTGTTAGCCAGGACCTAATGGTCAGAAGGATGTGGCTACTAGCACCCCTCAGGGGGGGGTCTGAAGTGCATCACTTACTGGATGCGAATATGAGTCTCATTATGACGAAGCGCATCTCCACAGAACCATGCGGTGCGGGTCTCAGCCATCCTGACGCCGCAGGTCGCAACTATATACAAATCGGAGCCGCCATGGCTCATTCCGGAGTGCCCAACATGCCGGTGACCTTTGCCCAATCCCTCGTTGCCACTCGTTATATTGCAGGTATGCCGAACTCATTAAGGATATACGCTCATATTTACCAACATGCTCATAGGTTCCTCTGCCGTACTCATGCTATATGACCATGCCCTGTCCCTCGGTACGGAGGTGGCGCTAGTATGGCGAGGAAAATGGACACTGCTCTCAGTCATCATGACGGTGGACATATACGTAAGGGAAATCGGTCTCGTTTTGCTTGCGATAGGTAGTGCATCATCTTTGTTTTGGGCAGCACGTGGAGCTGACTGGTATTTACAGCGACCAGTGGCGCAATCGACTTTGGGTCCATCCAGGTAGGCGAGCCTGTACAAGACTGAATATACGTCTGATGTTTTGTGTCTACCGGCAGAGGTGAAGTGTTAGCTTCAAAGCCCTGCACTTCTGCTGAGAATGCAACCCAGGTGCACTTCCTTGCTCATCTTCATTCTCTTCTACGGCATGCTTATTGCAGCATCCGTGAACTGTAAGATATATCCTCCACAAATCTATCTGAGGATTCTACGCTGAACTAAGTTGCCGTAGCGATTGTTCTATACAGGGTTTATAGACTATGGGATGACAGGAAGACCGTCGCTCGCACGCTGATAGGAGGATTCATTACATGTTATGCTGCAACGCTCGTCTTTTCTGTGCTCACTGGGATACATCTGTCACGTACGTCGTATGTTATCACTCGCTGAGAGCTTTGACGTAGTACGCAGGCGTGAACTAGCGGGGATGCAGTTTTTAGTCGATCCCAGAGTATGTTCGTTTGCACGCAAGTCATTCTACACATCAATTATGTGGTCTTGGATAGTAGGTCGCTTAGGAGGCTGTAACGACTTTGTACTAAACGATACAGGTTCTGTACGATTTATGCGTCCTAGTTCTGCTATTCGTTCGCATTTTAGGGTCTCCCCGGAAGCAAAACTCGCAGTTCATTGGGATGCTCTATCGGGACGGGTTTTTGACATTCTTGGTGCGTAGAAAACCTTGACAAAGACTATACTCTCTCATGATACACCAGGGCTTCTTCGGTGAACATTATCTATTCACTGCAACTCTTTCAAAACTGACATATAGTGACGCCTGCGTAGTATTGCGTATTGCAAGACTGCTGTCAAGCATCGTAATGGACGTAAGTGCAGCAACAGCTCCCAAATACTACCTTGACTCATAGACAATGCTCCTATCGACAGGCAGAGGGCGTCATGATTATCCCTTTGTGCGCCTTTCCCCCACGAATACACTGCGACAAGCCTGACTGCGTGTCTAGAATCACTTGGGCACTCGACGGCGCGCTATCCCGCCACATGTTCTTGCGTATAAAGCGCATCGATCTCGTTGCTAGTACCACTTACGTGTGGAAACCGCAGCATCCCAACGAGACACCCGGCATGCTCGCACGCATGTCGGCTGTGCAAGTTTGGGAAGAAGTTGAGATGCAAACGATATGATCCATTGTCACCCGCTGTAGTATACGACTGGTGCAGTACGGAAATGTCCGATTATATTTATTGCATATATACAAGCTAATACAATTTAGATATGTATGCTCCGTCGTGTGGACGGTTGCAATGTCCCTGAGAGGGCACAACATGACCGTCTTCTGGTACATCACGTTCGGGGAGAGGTTGAGGGTGTATACACAAATGAACATCTGTCAGATTCTGATGGATACAGCCTAGTATGCGTTGCATCAGTGATATGGCATTTCCAAATCGCCGTGGGCTTCCGGTTTCAAGATCCGATAGATGGCATTGGTAGTAGGATTTCAAAGATTCAAGAGTTCCATTTCCTATACGGTGCTGCGACGGTTCTTGACGCACGCCATGAGCGCTGATAGATCCGAGTCGGAGAAACCTTTCTGCCGGCATGGTAGTGGAGTGATGACTGTTGCGACCTCGAACCTTCCACGTACGATGTATAAAACAAGCTGAGGCCGTAAGGCCCGTCATAGACACCAAACATGGCATCTTTGGATCTCAACCCTAGTCTAGGTTGTTATTATATTGGGATAGTTACTTCTATCTGGTATGACCCACTGCGGCGTCGTATCACAAAGCTAACACTTTGATTTGTGCAGGCTCTATGGCATAACATGTGCACAGGTGGCATACTATGTGAACCACTACAAGCATGACAGATGGCCGTTGAAATTATGGGTAAGTAATCACTAAACCATCGCAATGTGTTTGAGCGATACAATAAGTAATTGTTATGAACACTGTTGACAGGTTTGCTTACTATGGTAAGCTCTCATGAACTCACGGACCTTCAGGTGTGACATATTGATACTGATAACAGGCTTCTTGACACTGCTGCTGTCTTGTCTGACTTGGATGTAAGTGATTTATCCTTTGTCTTCTCCAATATCTCTTATTTACTACAGATACCAGATTATCTATGCTACCACTGTCACCTCGCACCAACGGCCATCGGCTCTTGTCAGAATGAATGGGTATAGACATTGATTCATCAATTGTGTTCATTCATCATGGTTGACTATGCACTTTCAGACCATTTTGGGTGAGGCAAATGTTGCTGCAACAGTGAAGTCATATTGTGTATCTAATCAACTCCACCTAGTCTCAATTTGCACTGACAGTGGGTGACCACATTGGTCTCAGTACTGCATAATTGATCATTGTGTCTCACAGATCATCATGATATTATTTGTCCAATGGTACAGTGCAAAAGAGTCTTCACATAACATGTGTGACTCACTTTCTTGTCATTCAGGCACTATCTGTTCCTGATTTGGATTTGTGTGTACATTCAATCTTTGGCAAATAAGGTCTCAGGCACTAATTTGAGTGTAGTCCTCAAGAGGAAGAGCTATAGAACTCTTCTTACTCTGACGATTGTGAGGTTCAAAGTACAGGATACCACAGAATCTACACTGATATTCTACAGCTTCTTCTTTCCCTATTGTCTTGTGGTATGTAAGCTTTACTTAAGCCTCCATTGATAGTTTCCTGACATGGCCTCATCATATCAGGTGGTGGTGCAGGTGAGTTTTATACACACGGCCTATAAGTCTGATGTATCCTGATTTTGTGACTCCAGCAAGCATTTACATATCCAGGTATCAATTTCTTTGATTCTCATGTACTACTTTGGCTAAGTAAAATGCAGAAACATTGACTCTGAGATTCCCAGTGTCTTTGCTAAACTGAAGGTACTTACAACCTGGTGTTTTGCTTGTCACTTCAGATCAATTGACAGATTGACCAGGCACCAGTTGCTATACAGACCTTGGCAGCTTCTGTTGTTGACCTCTGTATCACAATCTGCCTCACTTATATCTTCCATGAGCACCAAGGTGGACTTAAGCGGTGAGTCTATCATAACAGGCATATGAGTATGTGATTGTGAGACTTTAAGCTTACAGGACCAACTCTATTATCCACAAACTTACTATATATGTCATCAACCGGGGGGTCCTGACCATGTATGCTATGCTATCATTGATCAGCCTGAGTATTGTTGACACTAAAATGAATACTTCTTCTCTTCCCAGGGTCGTAGAGGTCACCCAGTTCATTGTGGTATCAATAATTATGCACACACATCACCAAATCACTGACTTCTATCTTCAATAGTATGTATCACTGCCTTATACAGAGCAATACTGGTCAATACTGCATTTCCCTGGCAGCAAAGGTGAGGGTTTGTACACTAAACTAAGTGCCAACATTCACTATGGCTAATGTGGTATCAGTTTACCTCAACTCATTACTAGCAATGTTTGTATAGATCTCAAACATCTTTGTTTTGTCATGGGGTAACAATATACACAGGTTGAATGCCAGACAGAGTCTGATCAGTGATAGTAGTGATGTGATGGACTCATGGGAAGTGCAGGCCAGTACTTTGTAAAGCATTGTTCTCGATTACATTTGACTGCTATATATGCTTCATGCACCGGAGATCTTGAAAATCTAAGGGAGTTCTCATGTCGTTTCTGTAAACCAGACTCAGTGTCATTTAATATATATTGTGTCAAGACAAGCAAACCTGCTCATCTTGTCTGGGTCCTCGTCCTCAAAAACTGTCAAGTTGATCGCGATCACCTCATTGAAGAGTGTGCGCAGCGCAGGGGTCTGGAACTTGTTCTTATTAGTCTGACCAATCTAGAAGTCCTTCGAATGCTTCCGTTTGTCATTCGTCGTGCGCGTAGAGATGCCTTGCAAGACGCCCTCCGCCTGCCTGTCGTGTGTCTGTTGGTCGCCCTCCGCATTCGTCTGCACCTGGGGACGGCCGTCGGCTAGTGACATAATGGTCACCAACAGCTTCAACACATTGCCCTGCCAATCTGTGACGGAATACAACATGTCTCAGAGAAAGTTCTCAGTACACACCTGTGTACTTCGTTCCGGGGTGATGCCGTAAATCAAATACCTCTCAAACCATGAACTTGGCTTCAAGAATCATAAGCCATAACATTCTGAAGGGAGGTCGCGCTGCCGTGTAGACATCGCTGTGTAGTCCTCCTTCGTGGAGCATGTTGCGATATGACCCAAAGCCAACCTCCACCCCACAGTATTGTAGCACCGCAAAGGTATACATACTGAGAATGGCCCGAGTTACATCTGACATGTTCACGAGTCGCAAACTCACCGTGATTTCCTGCCTCGTCAACATCAATGCCGATAATCATATTCTTTGTGCAGTACCATTGGACACTAGGACACAAGCGGCACACAGAGACCGAGCTCAGGGTCAATGATCTATGGACAATGATTCAAGAGTATGCAGACATTTGGTCCACGCGCGTGCTACTCACGCACAATCGTATCGCATACATGTTGTATTTGTTGGTCCATCGGTAGCTACACCATACTGGACACGTACTCGCTCAGACGCAATTTCCACGGAGTGAGAATGCCACCAGTACGTGGCGACACGAATACTTACCACGCGGATCATCAGAGGGACGTCCGGAATGCACCGTCGGCGTCGCGCTTGAGGGAGCCGCGAGTTCCTCGAACGCGGCATTTGGATGTAGACGTTGCCATATGGCATTCCGTTTGACGGAAAAATCCGCAAACTCAATTCGCGCTGAGAGACAAAAACCTAGTGGAGAGAGAATAGAAATGAGAGAGAGAATTGAACTCACCGTGTGTGCGAGAGAGAATAGAAATGAGAGAGAGAGGTCAGTAGCAGAGCTGCGAGAGAGAAAAGAAAATGAGATTGACCGAGAGAGAATAGAGCGCGCGAGAGAGAGAGAGAGAAAACACGTCGTGCCACAGCAGCCACCGTATGGGCGCCTAACCTCGTAGGGCTCACCCATCCTCCGATTAGCGTTCCACTGCGAGTTTTCCGTCACGAATAAAGCCGCGCGATGTGTGGCGTTCGATTCAGTATATAAAAACTAGGTTTTTAAGATTTTAAAACTGGACCCTGGCTCAAGGTGGCCACGGGAACAGTGGTAACTAACCGTGTTTGAAGGCGCCTAATATGGTCGCCGACACGCGGCCTTGCATAGCGTCCTACTGCGACTTTTCCGTCACGAATAAAGACTGGGATTGTATGACGTTCGATCCAACATATAAAAATTAGGTTTTTAAGATTTTAAAATTGGACCCTGGCTCAAGGTGGCTACGGAAGCCAGGGCGGCGTGCGGTTCGCACGGGCGCCTAATGCAGTCGCCACCGCGCGGCCGTGCATAGCGTTTCATTGCCACTTTCCCGTCACGAATAAAGACCGGGGACCTCTGGCGTTCGGTTCAATATATAAAAATCAGGTTTTTAAGATTTTAAAGTTGAACCCTGGCTTAAAGTGTCTGCGGAAACAGGTGCGGGCGACCGCTTTCAAAGGCGCCTAATCTGGTTGCGACTCGCGGCCTTGCATAGCGTCGTACTGCGACTTTCCCGTCACGAATGAAGCCCGGGGACATCTGGCGTTCGGTTCGATATATAAAAAACAGGTTTTTGAAAACTTGAAACTGGACCCTGGGGGCAGACCGTGTCGACCGTGCTCATATGGCAGTACTACGCGTGCATGTGACATTACACGTCGTCGCGCGGCGTTGCGTTGCGTCGCAGCTACGTGTTGTGGCTGCATGTCCTGCAACCTAGCCATTGTCTTTCCTTGAAGCTCAACCTCAACACTCCTGTACTTTCACTTACTGTTCTTGCTACTCTCCATGCCTGAGACACGCGAATGCACATGCCATGGCCTGCATTTGCAGGAGTACTTTGACTCACATTCTAGCCGCGATTGGACTGTGATTTCCCTCCACTATGATGCTACGAACAGTGAAAGTGCCAAATCGGTGAAGTCTTCCCGGATTCGTCGCCATCTTATTGATACCCTTTCCCCAAACTCAAAAGTCCGGCGTGGTTCGACAAACGCACAGACTCCTCTGTTTCCTCCATCGAGGCGGACTACAAATCGCGCGTTATTCGCCACTGCATTACGTGGCCTGGTTCTTAGGGCGGTCCATTATATGAACCGTGCTATAGAGCTTGACCTTACTGAGGATTGGTGCCAGGTATGCTGGCTACATTGATGTTGTGTGGTGGTTGCATGCTGATTTTTTGTGAAGGTACGCTATCTACTGCATACATCGGTTCAAGTTTGGACAAAGGAGGAGTTCAAGGTGGCTCAAGTAGTACCGCATGAAGTATGTTCACATATTTTAATCTTATGTATTGCTTTCTGAACTGTGTTAGCTCCGTAAATTCCGTGTTGCACTCGCCTTCGAGTTTGCCGACTGTGTTGTGGCATTCCTATCTCGAGACCTAGTTACTCAGGTTCGTCATCTAATCTCACAACTGGCTCATCTTTGAGTTGTTACTTCTGTAGGTTCACTGGGCAAAGCTGCAGGAACAGCTTCCTCGCCGTGAGATCAACGTGGTCACTGAGTGGGACACTTTCTTGGCCCACATCGCAAATTGGCTCAAATCCCTTGATCTGGAATCTGATGAGAGGCTGGTAACTAATGTGCTTCGCAATGCCTCTGAGCACTGGTTTGGTGTAGGGGTCTATACATCACAGGAGCTCCCTTTTGCTGCAGGTGAGTGCACCTACTAATCACAGCATTTGTATGATAGACTCACAGATTATTGTTTCAGGGCTTTCCCCATGTCTGACAGTACGCGAAGTATTTGGTAGCCCATCTCGATGTGCTCGCCTTGTGGAGGCGCTATACGCTTACATGAAGCGCACCCTCACATATGTGTGGTATGTGACTTTAACTTTACACTGCTCAGGCTGAGATATTCACCTTCCACGAGGCCAACAATTGTGCGCCCTTGTGTCCACAATGGGCTTCTTGCCCCCACACAGACTGACAGGCTTCGTTATATCGAGTGTCTGTTCGTATATATGAAGGAGTATACACACATACCCGTGCGCATGCAGGAACTCATTGACTTAAATGTCAGAGTTGTAGGTCCAATATACTATATTCATTCCACTTACTAACTCTCTTGCAGTCTACTACACCTGTTGACGTGTATGATCCAGTATACACGCCAGACCTCGCGTTACCTGGCCATCTTGGCCATCTCGTTTTTGGTGATGTGAGGTGGGCAGAGCTCTGTCCCACAGGCATGGAGACCCATTCTTCCGATCATGATGATCCTATCACAGTGTTCTATCGAAAGACAGGTATGTCTTATATTATTTATCTTGTATGTGGCTTACAATCATCTATGCCTTCTCAGGGCGGCTGGATGAGCCGACTTGCCTTTCCCTTGATCATTACGACACACTTCAACCAACATCAGAAACATGTTCTCGGGCACGAACGTATGCGTACATTATTGCGGGCGACAAACCCATCTGGTCCATCATGGAGCCTCCCACGTAAGTGACTCGCTGTAGTACTTGTCATTGGTGTCACTCAGCTCGGATTATAGTCATCTTGAGCCTCTATTTATCGACACTCATAAGCACAGCTTCAGAGCACGCGTATTACACAGTCGTGATGTTGCCATTGGGCCATTGGAGTACTGTGGCAATGGTATCCCTCTCAAGCATGGTCTGAGGACATACTAGTACGCATGTTCACACATAATCACTGGTCATATCTGAACCCACTTTCTTGTACAGTGTACCCTGCATCGGTGCCTTCATGCCAGGTGTTCCTCCGCATCTCATGAAACGGCAGGTGCTGTCGATTGAGCGGCGTGCGATGAAAGAGCTCAACAAGCACAAGTTGACGGCTCAGAAACGACGCTCAACAGCACTCACCACGACTCAACGAACCACACGACGCACACTCATCGGCAAGTTTGCCCAACTCCACACTCAAGTTGTAGGACTCCTGCACACAAGTACAGATGAGCAGGATGAACACAACAACGAGCAGAGCAGCATCTGCACGCCAAACCCAATGGAGCAAGCTGGGAAAAAGCGGAAGCGTGGAAGTGCTGACCGTGATCTTGCTGCACAGAATGCAGTGAGTGCAGTGGCATCCTCTGGGAAACGTGTTCGTGCAACACGAGGTTTAGAGATGAATCAGAAATTCCATCCTGATGATAGTGCACTGAGGGGGAGGCGAAGGCGGGCAGATGCGGGGACGACACGGTCTAAATGATTTAATATAGTACTATACATGTGGTGATGTAACTACATATGCCTCTATCTGTGATTCCAAGTTGAGCGCTGCATGCATTGACGAAGAGCATCGGCAATGACGAAACAACCAAGTAGACAGTTTGCTCCGAGACAGCGTGTAGAGCGCGTCGAAACTGAGCGGTGTATATCCTTGACCCCCGCTCGTGCACCACTTGCGTGATGTACACCAGAACGACAGCACAGATCAGCCCCCATTCACCAAACTTGAGTCAAATCGAAAAAGCAGACTCACACACTTTCCACCCTTGACCTGCGCCTCGGTCCACAGGCCCAGCATGCGGCACACCGCGGTACCCACCCACAAAGGCGCAAATAGTGTCCCCTCAAAGAAGAGGACCATGCCTGGCACCACTGCGCACTGCGCGTAGTACATCGATGTGTGCGCACCGGGAACACCGTCTGGTTGCGTATGGAAGCGGGTGAGTGGCGCGAGCACGACACGGTGTGCGAGTGCGTAAAACCTGATGACAGTCGGCCGGAAGAGTGCTGGGACGGCTGGTGTGGACATCGTGTGTGGCGGTTGTCTGCCTGTTCTGCACATTGCGTGGCTGCACCACGGACGCCAGCTCTTCTGCTGGTGCCGGACGAAGCATGGGATCTGCGTGTTGTTGATGAACTCGATGCGGTACGCGCAGCGCATGTTCTCCGTGATACTGATCTCGTCATAGTCGGGGACGCGCATGAGGAGGTTGTACAAGAGGTTCTCGAGGATGCGCCTGAAGCGGTTCGCGTTGTAGAGATTGGGCTCCGTCTCCGTGGACAGGTTGATGCACTTCGCATAGCACCCACGCTCGATGTTGGACATGCCGTCGTCCGACCACGCGCATTTGTTGTCGCCAATCAGCTTGCGGCGCGGGTTCGCAGAGCATCGTCTTGCGCATGCCAAACAGGCCGAAGAAGAGTGACATGTCCTGCTTCTTGATGCCTACATTCGCGAACAAGTGCTGCGAGAGCTGGCCGAGCTTAATGGCTGGAGGTAGTGCTGCATGTGTTGTTAGCCTATTTTTCAAGCAGCTTCACTGTACAGGGAACAGGGCGACCTACGACTTTATCTAACCCGAGCGTGGCCTTGACTCAAGCTCCATCTGCCAAAGCGCAGCCTTGCGCTCTATTCCAGCAATGTAATATTTTTGTTTTAAGTTTAGAGCAGCGCTGCATGGAGAGTTGCAAAACATACCTGTCTGCTCGGCCTTTGCATCGCTCTTATGTTTCTTGCAGATGTGTTCAAAGTCATTGACCACGACAGTGGCTGAGCCGTGCAAGTAGTGCAACAATGTATTACGTAATACACTGAGAAAGGCAACTAAGATATTGTTATCAGCATTTGTCACAATTCTAAATGAACTCGTACGCCCTCTGGGCGATCTGGCTGCAATCCAAGCAAGACGAACTGTTCTTCGATGAGGAGGGTGGTGCATACTTTGCATCCGCACCGGACCCGCACATCCTCATCCAGATGAAAGACACGCAGGACGGTGCGGAACCGAGCGCGGCAGCGGTCACGCTTGCGAACCTCCGCCGTCTTGCGCAATTTGCGGAGGACGCGCGGGCGGAGTATGAAGAACAGGCGGAGAGCGTGCTCCGGGCGAACACATAAATGCTGGAGCACACTGGGGGGTGGGCACAAAGGTCGGCAATGCCCGCATGCACTCGCGAGGGTATGTGCAGGTGGTCGTAACGGGCCCGCCGGAGTCGGCGATGTTGAGGGCGGTTCGGGCGCGGTTCATGCCGCAGTGTTGCGGTACTACTGCTTCCCGTCTAGGTCGTCATACTCTGGCAAGTTCACTGTCAGGCTCCACTGGCAGTCATCCTCGGGTGACTCGGAGATGCTCGCGTCAAACTCGATGACAATTGATGGTGCACAGACCGAGTGGGCGACCATATTTCTGACGTGTATTTCTGACACTAATGCACTCTAGCTCTGCAGCTGACACGGACAATACCTTCGTTGTCGCAACGACAACCCGCAGCATCAACGGCACACCGGTGACTCGACCACAAATACTCCGTTTCTGAGACCGCCACCGCCCCATCCGGCTCCCACAGCACGCATCCGCCGAACAGACATGCGACATACGTGATCCCACTGCATCCACCGATACTGCTGTCCGCGCTGCGCTCGCTGTTCCTGCACATTAGCTAGAACCCGCCGGAGCGGGCACGGTAGCGCCGTGCGCATTCATCGACAAGCTCAAAGAGCTGAACAAGCTCTTCCGCGGGTTGATGCACCAGGACGTGCACCAGTTCCTCAATATCTTGCCCAACAAGATCGTCGAGGAGATGGATGCGGACAGGCGGAACTGCATCGGCATCTGGCGGGTGCAGACCAAGACCAACGGTGATGGGCACGTGGTGCCGAATGGGAGTGCAACAGGGAGCACACTAGACGGGGAGGATTGTGAGTCACAACCAGCGCTCGACTGGCTCGCTCTGACAGCGGCTCGGGCGCACCAGTGTCTTCGTCAATAGTGACCCTATCTACGACCGCGGCGGGGCCATCATCCGCGGCGTCGAAGACATCGCTGCCCTCGGGGACGCCGCTGCAGACGACGCTCATGCACCGTCTGTTCGAGAGCGCAGCCATCGCGCGTATGGCAAGAACGCTCGCTCGCCTGCAAAATCTTGCATCGACCTCACTACCCACTGACTATCCCCATCTTGCCGGCAACTGACTCGTCGAAGCTGCCTACTCAGCTGAGCTCTCCGAGGCGACATGCAAGGGTCTTCTCAAGCTCGCACTGTACAATGAGAATGACGACGCAGAGGAGGAGGAAGCTGCAGAGGTACGAGCACCGTCACCCTGCCACATTCTCCTTCACCAATACACCGGCGACACAGACCTCGTGATCGGCTGCTCTTCCGCTTTCCGCGAGAGATCCCCTTGTGCTCCGGATATCCGTCAAACCGGACGACCTCTTCTGGGCTGTCGTACGCAAGGTCCAGCAAGTCGAGCAGGAGGCAGAAGTAGATGTGCTGCCGTATGAGGCGATCATCCGCGCACTAGGCAGGGACAAGAGTGGCGTCGCGGAGAGCTCACGGCCTCTCTTCCGGGTGCGTTTCTTCGACGAGACGGACACGCCGCAAGAGCACTTCCTACGCAGCACCAGCCTGACATCCGACCTCACGGTCTTCGTCACTCGCCAGCACGAAACCACTCGCAGCTCGGTCGCGCTGCACATTGACCTGCGGCTCCAAGCCCCTACAACTCGCTGCTCTTTACGCCTGCTCGCATGACATGCATCGTCGACCAGCTCTCAATACTTCTACGGAAGGTCGCTGCGAACCCTGTCGCACCATTTGGTTCTGTCCCACTGCTCACTCCGGCCCAACGTGCAATCCTCCACGACCCTACGGCAAACCTGAACTGGTGTGACTGGAAGGGCGCCATCACCGACGTCTTCTCGCGCAACGCTCGCCGATGGCCTGACCGCCTGTGCGTGATCCAGTGCTTGCCCTCCCCAAGCTTCGACCAGCCCCAAGAGAAGTGTACGTTCAGCCACCGCATGATCCACCACACCTCGAATATCCTCGCGCACCATCTCCTGCGGGGTGGCGTGCAGCGGGAAGAGGTAGTCATGGTGTACGCATACCGCAGCGTCGAGCTCGTAGTCGCAGTCATGGCGGTGCTCAAGGCGGGGGCGACGTTATCCGTGATAGGTGCTTGTCTCCCGTCTGTTGACCACGATGCCAACTTACTCGTGAACGTGCCTGTTGGCACGCCGTAGATACCGCATACCCGCCGTCCAGGCAGACCATATATCTCAAGGTCACGCAACCACGCGCGCTGGTAGTCCTCAACGGCGCAGGCCGGATAAGCCCCAGCGTGCGCAAATTCATCTCGTCTGAGCTGCAGATCCACGTAGAGGTCCCCGCCTTAGAGCTGCTCGCAGACGGTCAGCTGGTCGGCGGGCAGAGTCCCGACGGCAAGGACATGCTGGATGCCCAGCTGTCACTCGGAGACCAGGACCCCGATGTCCCACTCGTGCCTGACAGCGTCGGCACGTTGTCATTCACAAGTGGCAGCACTGGCATCCCCAAGGGCGTGCGTGGCAGGCACTATAGTCTGACACATTTTTTCCCTTGGATGGGCGAGCGGTTTGGGCTCGGGAAAGATTCGAAGTTCACAATGCTGAGCGGCATTGCGCACAACCCTATCCAGTGCGATAGTACGTGCTCCTTCTCCCGTGTTCCTGGCGCCTGCACTGACAACGCGACCAGTGTTCACGCCGCTCTTCTTCGGCGCACGGCTGTACGTGCCCACCGCGGACGACATCGGGACACCCGGACGCCTGACAGAGTGGATGGCAGACAATGAGGTGACGGTGACACACCTCACACCGGCCATGGGCCAGCTCCTGTCAGCGCAGGCGACGCGGCAGATCCCATCCCTCCGGAACACGGTTTTCGTGGGCGACATCCTCACGAAGCGCGACTGCCTGCGCCTGCAGTCGCTGGCAACGAACGTTCGCATTGTGACCATGTATGGAACGATGGAGATGCAGCGCGCAGTGTCGTACTTCCTGCTGCCGAGCGTGTCCAAGGACCCAACGCTCCTCGCGACGCAGAAGGACGTGATGCCCGCTGGCGAGGGCATGATCGACGTGCAGCTGCTCGTCGTGAACCGCAACGACAGGAACGTCCCGTGCGCGGTTGGCGAGGTCGGTGAGATCTACGTGCGCTCCGGCGGGCTCGCGGAGGGCTACTCTGACGCGGACGCGACGGCGGAGAAGTTTGTGATGAACTGGTTCACAGCGGGTGCACCACCATGCCCGGACACGATCCGCGACCCGCCATCGGGCGCGCAGGGCGCGGAGGCGCGCTTTTGGAAGGGCGTGCGCGACAGGATGTACCGCTCCGGCGATCTCGGGCGGTACCTCCCAAGTGGGATCGTCGAGTGCACAGGGCGCGCAGATGACCAGGTGAAGATCCGTGGGTTCCGCATCGAGCTCGGTGAGATCGACCTGTACCTGAGCCAGCACCCGCTGATCCGGGAGAACGTCACGCTCGTGCGGCGCGACAAGGACGAGGAGAAGGTGCTGGTGAGCTACTTCGTGCCCGTGGGCGGGCCCGCGCTGGACGAGTTCGCGAGCGATGTGCCTGAGGGCGAGGACGAGAAGGGTGTCGTCAGCAGTATGCACAGGTACAGGCGGCTCATCAGAGACATCCGGGAATACCTGAAGAAGAAGCTCCCGAGCTACAGTGTACCCACCCGTGAGTCCTTCTCTTCGAGCGTGTCTAGATCAACGTGTCGCTGAGTGCGCCTACCAGTGTTCGTGCCCCTCAAGCGGATGCTGCTCAACCCCAACGGCAAGATCGACAAGCCTGCGCTACCGTTCCCCGATACTGCGCAGGTTGCGCCCACCACCGCGCAGACCGGCCCCGCAGCGTCACCTACGGAAGAGGCGATCCGCGCAATCTGGGCGCGTGTCCTCCCAAGCCCGCCCTCGCCGATCCCCCTGGACGAGAGCTTCTTCGACGTCGGCGGGCACTCGATCCTTGCGACACGCCTCATCTTCGAGATTCGCAAGGCGTTCCTCATCGAGGCGCCGCTCGGCCTCATCTTCGGGGAGCCGACGATCAGCGAGCTCACCGCCGCTGTGGACGAGCTCAGAAATGCCGAGTTCGGCTTCGAACAGGCAGACAGTGACCAGAAGGCCGCTGTGAGGGATCCGTTGGCGTTGAAGGCAGTGCTCAAACGGTCTGTGCAGCTGAAGAAATTTGTTCGCTACAGCGAAGACTACGAGAGCTTGTTGGTGAGGCTCTGCCCGGCCTACTTGAGCGTGTCGGATGACTACGCGGCTCATCCACTGACGGTATTCCTCACTGGTGTGACTGGCTTCTTGGGTGCATTCATTTTGCGCGACCTGCTTTCGAGGCCGGAGCGGGTCAAGAAGGTCATCGCCTTGGTTCGTGCCTCCGATGCGGACAAGGCTCTCAAGACACCATTCATTGGGGCTGGTAGAATTACTATAGTAGTAAGCACCTATGTACCTACTGCTAGGCTCTTAATCTATCGAGGTATTTACGAATGTAAAGTTGTTCCTGATCAAAACGGTCATCCTTCTCCATCACAGCCAAAACAGCTTCGTGACAGTGACTGCAGAAATCCTCGAATTTCCCCACATTCAAGCGCACTCTGTCCAACACAACACGGTCACTGACTGGCTCGTCTGGGTGGCACAGCAGCTTAGCAATGGCATCACTCCACAACGCATCCCATGCTGCCTGACAGCGCTTTGGTTTCGTGCATGCATCTGGTGAGTGGAACCTTGGTGCGGCAAATGCAAGTTGGCGTCGGTGTTTGTCGATATCTGTGTGTGTATTCAAGAGTGCCGAGAATACAGCACCTCCGAGTGTATTGATGTCGTCTGCAATGATGAGGCCGGCAGGTATAAAGCCAAGAAGGGTTTTGAAGCTGCTATCGATCCAGTCTGGGATGCGATGATCCAAGCCAGCTTTGAGCCGGAGCGCTGGCTTCCATCCTTCAATATAATGGGAGCGGGGTGCAGAAAGATCGGTGACGACATGACTGTACTCCATTTCAGTCTGAAAATACTGCAGCGCAATGAATTGAACACATACTTGACAACCTCTTCAATGCCCCACACCTGTCCAAAGTGCAGGATCTCAAGGTACTCCTTGGCGTTGAGTCTGGGCCGGTCTTCCACACGCATGCGTCCTCTGCAAATCAAAAAGTAAGAGTCTACAATAGTAGGAAATGACAATACAAAATATTACTCACAGTCTGCCCCACAGCAGGTCATTGACATATTCGAATGTACTGACAGATACCCAGGGAATTTTGATCGGATTATCGTCTGACTTCCCCTCGGAATTGTCACCAACGGGAAGGGCCATAACATCATTGAGCATGACTGCACGCTGCTTGAAAACACCCATGGGTAGTTTGAATAGCTTGGGCTCTTTGGCCTCAGGCTTCCCAACCTGAAAATCCTACATGTCAGATGTCACTCTCAGGCGGTATGAAAACACGTACTAGGAAAATTCGAAAATCCTCGTCATAGTAGTGGTCAGACCGCGCATATGTTGGCCTCTTTGCATCTTCTCCTGGAATGTGAGAAGTACTTGAGGTCACCCGGTTATTCCGGTTAAATTTGGGGGGAAGGCTTGTCGTCTGACTGTGATGCAATGGCGAAGACATTGGACGGTTGTCTGAGATATTAGAACTAAGTGAGACTGTTAGGCAGGAGAATACTATGCTTCCCCAATATAAGCAAGTTAAGCTAGCAGGAAGATAGGTGGGATGTGTTGTGTTATGCAGCAGACCGAGAGCATGGAAATGGCGGGACATGACAGCTGTACGATCTCAAGATCCAGTGTGCGATCGGAGATCAGATTGTATCGGTAGCAAACTACCTTGCTTTACACCCAATATTTGAACTGCTTACACTGACTCGTGCCCACTGCACATAGCTCGATGACTTCGGCATTTCCTCCTCTGCCGCCATGTTCACTGCCTGGTGGGTGGCCACAAAAGGTGATAGCAGCATACAACTGTGTTGCAGACAGCTATGTTCGCACTCATCAGCTGCTATCGCAAGAGAATGGCGATGTGGTGCAGATACAGGCCATCCGTTCCAAAATCGAGGCTCGTGTTCTGCCAGTTTATGATGCTCTTGTCTCAGAGCTTGATGATATTGCCTGGGCGGAGAGATCTGCACAGTGTATCGGATACCAGCTCCGTACGCTGGATGATACAGTTGAGAACCTTCGGAATAAGTAAAGACATGCTAGATTGTGTCAAATCCTCACACTTTCTCACTCAATCTATAGGAACGGACATGCCCACACATATGTCCAACCAGTTACAATTCAGAGAACCCAACGTCGCGGGCGACCTCGGAAACACATTGACAAGACATGGCTAGCAGACGCCGTATCCCCTTCCCATAACCTCTCAATCTCCAAGGTTGCACAGGCATTAGGGCTGCATCGCGAAACTGTGCGCTTCTACATCGATGAACATGGGCTTGATCACACCTACTCAAATATTCCTGATGACGAGCTTGATGGCCTTCTGCGTATCTTTATCGCTGAGCAGCCAAGCTCGGGCCTCATATCAGCTCAGGGATATCTTCGCTCTTTGGGTCAGAAAGTCCAACGCCAGCGTGTCCGTGCATCATTACACCGCATTGATGCTGTAGGGCGAGCATTGCGCGCCACTCAACATGTTCCTCGTCGGAAGTACTCCGTCCCACGGTGCAATCATCTTTGGCATATCGATGGCCACCATAAACTCATCCTCTGGGGCTTTGTTATACATGGTATTATTGATGGATACAACCGGGAAGTAAGTGTGTCTAGGATCAGCTTGTCCGAGTGCATGTGCCTGACATGACCATTCTCAAGGCTCTTCACATCCATGCTAGCACAAACAACAGGCCATCCACTGTCCTCCAAGGATTCCTCGAAGCAGTCAATATGTATGGAGCACCATTACGGACACGAGGTGACCGGGGTGGAGAGAATATACTTGTGGCGATCTGGATGATTTTGAGGAGGGGCGCAAATCGAGGATCATTTCTGTGGGGCTCGTGAGTCTTCTGTTGACCACAATGAATACAATTGTATAACCTTATTTCTATGCAGCTCTACGCACAATCAGCGTATAGAGAGACTTTGGGGAGATGTTGGAAAGCAATTCGGCCGGGCATGGCGTGCATTCTTTACGCGCCTGGAGCGCATCCACAACCTGAACCGCAAGGATCCACACCATCTTTGGCTCCTCCACTTCCTATTCCTCGATGATCTCAACATGGACTGTGACCGGTTTTGCGAATACTGGAACAACCACTCAGTGCGCAGTATGCAGAACCAAACACCGAAGGTGCTTCTAGGGCTTTCAATATTTATGATCTACCAGTATGCTGATCAGGAATTCATATAGGGTGTCCGCCTCTTATCAGGTGTGCAGGATGGAGTCTACGATGATGTCGATGAATACGCTGAAGAGGATCCTGCCATCTTGGAGCGTTATTATGGCCATGATCGCACACCAGCAGCTGTCATTGAAGATGACGCAGCTGCTGAAGCTGCTGATTACAGTGATGCAGGCCAAAATGACTCGGATGTGGTCGAGCTTTCTGGTGAAGAAGATCCAGCCGACTTTGACGTGGATGCTGAGATGGATGAGGAGCCTGAGGATAATCACCCCGTGCAAAACGGTGTTGATGACTCGGATGGTGAGGATGGACTCGGAGATGTGGAGGATGTGGAGGACGAGGGAGAAGAGGAGAGGGTAGATGGATGGTTTGGCGATCAAGATGAAATTGCTGCGGAAATCGCATCTGACCAGCAGAACAATATTCGCCATCCACCTATTGCGGTCCCAGACAAAGAGTCCCCCTTCCCTGATGACAACATCTTCTCTGCATTTGTCGAAGAGCTCCAGGCATGCCGAGCAAGTGGGCAGGTCCCGCAGGGCGTCATGCTGACGGACGAGGAATGGCGAGAATATGGGGAGGCAGGTTACCCTGATGCAGAGGAAGTACAGGTTGGCCGTGGGCGACAGACAACAGTGATCCCTCTTCCCCTAGAAATATGGCACCCTCGTGCTGCAGATTGGTGCCTTGCACTACATCTCATGAATTTATTTTTGCATTGATATCAGAATCCTTATTCATGCATGCGACTGACAACCTCACATGGGCTCTTTGTGGGCAACCATGATTATTCATTATTTACTGTGATATGTCATAGGTTATCAACAAAAACTGTGTACATGGTTGGGCGACACATCATATTTTGTTCTTGTGAACGTGTGATCACTAGTGTTCATCTCGAGTCTACACTATGTCTACAATCTTCTCCGGACCTTGTCAAACTCCTGAATGCCACTGTCAGGGGTTTGATGCTGATGAAGACGCACCAAAGTCCTGTCTTTGTGGGCACATCCGAAATGCACACAAGCGCGAGGAAATACGTGCTGGTCTGGGACGCCTGAGTGGCATGGAGCTAGTGGAGAAGTACCGTACCAGTGGGCCAACTTCAGCTGCAACAAGCATCGGTGACAGCTATTTATTTGATCTCCAAATATGGAACTCAGCTCATCACATATTTGCCTTTAGCACGAACCGAAGCGAACCGTGGATTCCGTCCGAGTCAGGGACATCTGAACACAACACCAGCAGCGAGTAGTGCACGTGTGGCATCTACACGCAAGGCCCTTTCGAAAGGAGCTGCACAGGGAGGACGTGGAAAACAAGCTGAGAACAAAAAGGTTTGTCGTAGATTGCACAACAGAATTCAGTGACTATATACACGCCTCAGGGAAAAGCAGACAATGCACGCGTAGAACCTGAGATCATCAGTGTGAAGACCATCATCCTGCTGCCATGGGGGCTGGTACGCTCTCAATTTTGTCACATCAAATTCCTTCCTTGATCCGAAGCATGCTAGCACAACGGGGCAATTCTTCAGGGACCACGCGGGCTCCAAGGCTCTCGTGGCACACTTGGATCGACCAGCATCATGCCATCGCTCCGTCAGCTTGGGCTAGTGAAGAATGCACCAGGGCGCAGCTTGTATGGCTGGCGGGATGACATGACACAGGCTGATGTCGATGTCTTCCTGCGACAGCAAGACCTGTTTCAACGCGAGGGAGAGTGGTTAGATCACAACCACCCTCGAGATGATGACTTGTCACACTTCGTCGTCGTGTACAAGGACGGTCACAACCTGAGCGCGCAGGTCACAAAGCGTCCGCTTACAGGGGGAGATCTCACCAGTGCGAAGAGTCCAGCGCATACACGGCCTGAAAAGCAGACTCTATATCTTGGTAAGCATCCAATTGATTAGTCGCAGATTACTGAGCTGACCAGGTGGTGTTTAGCGACACGGGATAGAATTCCGCAGAAGGTCTTCGAGACAAACGAGACCGGTGATATTTCAGATGCCGCAAACTCAGACGCTGGCTTGCAATCCCCGGGCCAGGACAGCTCAGATGAGTTGGGCCCAAGTAATCGTAGGCCGTCAGTATGTATTGTGACTTCCCTCACTGACAGCCACTTGAGCAGGACAGAAGGGAAAGCAGGTTATGCGCGCCGGCGGCAGGGTGTCCCCTGCCATGAGCATATCATCCGAAGACTCTTCCTCGTCCTTATCGCCTCCCCCTTCACCTGATGGTGTGACAACTCGCTCTAGATCACTGGCTACTGCCACTGTTGCACAGGGGAACAAGTCAGTGACTCGGATGTCCACTCCGCCAAGACGTACTGTTGGCCGGAAGCGGGCAATATCATCGCCACAGTCGCCTCCAGTCCAGCCACGTCAGGTTCGGGGCTCCCCATCGCGTCGACCTTTGAGGAAGCGTGTCCGTCATGAAGCTATTGTGGGCTCTAGTGATATTAAAGTGCTAGAGCTCACAGACACGGCGGATGAAGCAGAAGCGGAAGGACCCACTATGGCCACAACTACACTTGGTACGCCCATTTGCTTGCAGTTCATTGATGCCCATCCAAAATTCAAACCTTTATGTATAGAAGCAACACACAGCCTACAAAACATGAGCATAACAGTGAACGATGATGGTACTCTCACAGGCGGGCCTGTCACCGAGACACTCCACACTGGTATTGGTCAGTACTATCCAGTACTGTTACACTTGAGCTTATTTTATTGATCTCATCATATGTACAGATGCAAAGACATCAGGGGGAAAACCTGAACAGAGTCGGACGCCACCTGACACCGCTGGCGCTGCTGGTATGTCACGGAGGCAGAGGAACCGCAACGCTGCGCACAAGCTCCTTGGGGTGCAGCCATACCTCCCCTTGAACTTTTCAGACGTGCTTCCATGAATATGTGCTAGTATCCTCCCAAATTATGGCAGTAGACGCATCTGCGACCTAACCATCATTCTCAAATCTTGAAGTTACCCATAACCTCATGCCCCGTAACCCATTGCTTCATGCTTACATACTATAGTATATGTATTATAAGGTAGAAAGTAATGCTCTATGCTCTATGACACTATGATGATCTATGTTTTATGCCAAATTCATCTATGAGTGCAGCAAGTTTGCATACTAGCTTTTGTCCGGCCTCCAAGTCAGGCTGCTGCATTTAGGTGTCTCTACACCAGCCGTGCTTACTTGTGCAGCTACCTCAAGCCAGGGTCCAGTTTCAAGTTTTCAAAAACCTGTTTTTTATATATCGAACCGAACGCCAGATGTCCCCGGGCTTCATTCGTGACGGGAAAGTCGCAGTACGACGCTATGCAAGGCCGCGAGTCGCAACCAGATTAGGCGCCTTTGAAAGCGGTCGCCCGCACCTGTTTCCGCAGACACTTTAAGCCAGGGTTCAACTTTAAAATCTTAAAAACCTGATTTTTATATATTGAACCGAACGCCAGAGGTCCCCGGTCTTTATTCGTGACGGGAAAGTGGCAATGAAACGCTATGCACGGCCGCGCGGTGGCGACTGCATTAGGCGCCCGTGCGAACCGCACGCCGCCCTGGCTTCCGTAGCCACCTTGAGCCAGGGTCCAATTTTAAAATCTTAAAAACCTAATTTTTATATGTTGGATCGAACGTCATACAATCCCAGTCTTTATTCGTGACGGAAAAGTCGCAGTAGGACGCTATGCAAGGCCGCGTGTCGGCGACCATATTAGGCGCCTTCAAACACGGTTAGTTACCACTGTTCCCGTGGCCACCTTGAGCCAGGGTCCAGTTTTAAAATCTTAAAAACCTAGTTTTTATATACTGAATCGAACGCCACACATCGCGCGGCTTTATTCGTGACGGAAAACTCGCAGTGGAACGCTAATCGGAGGATGGGTGAGCCCTACGAGGTTAGGCGCCCATACGGTGGCTGCTGTGGCACGACGTGTTTTCTCTCTCTCTCTCTCGCGCGCTCTATTCTCTCTCGGTCAATCTCATTTTCTTTTCTCTCTCGCAGCTCTGCTACTGACCTCTCTCTCTCATTTCTATTCTCTCTCGCACACACGGTGAGTTCAATTCTCTCTCTCATTTCTATTCTCTCTCCACTAGGTTTTTGTCTCTCAGCGCGAATTGAGTTTGCGGATTTTTCCGTCAAACGGAATGCCATATTGCCATGCTTGTTCTGGCGCAAGCCTAGCTGAATACCATCGTTGGCACAAGAAGACATGGGCGACCGTGATCTGTTCCTCGCGATTCTGGGGCATCTATGCCGATTTTCCCTGGTACTCTGCCACCATTCACTTGGACGCCGCCCCCCATTGTCCACTCAACCAACATGTGAGCACGAGCACGCTGAGAAAAAGGAGAGCACAGCAAGTATCTAAGGGCTCACCTTCTGAGCCTGAAGCTGAACCTGTGATCATTGACTGCCGCTACGACAGAGACACACGCTAGTGGGGTGGCACCTGCAGTGGCACAATGTGGCAAGTCTTCTGCTTGATGTCTTGCGCTAAGCTTTCCAAATGTGCTGCCTCCCGCATCCCGGCACCCGCGGGTTTGCAGATCGCCTGCGCGAGCGGAGGCGTATCGGTTGCATCTGACTCTAAGCATGCAGTGTTGGTCGCTGGACTGTCTGACTCACCGTCCTTGAGCATAGCACCCGTGTTCCAACCTACTGTCGCCACAATCACTTTTTCAAAATGTTTGTTTGATGTAGCCCCGGCCCCCTGCTTGATCTCGCTCGCGTCCGGATGCGTTCGGATGACTGGGAGATTATGAAGACGGCGCGGGAAGCTATTTCCAGCAGTGTTGTGACACTGGGATGGTAAATTCCTGTTGTCACCGAGTGTTGTGCCACTCACTACAAGCATGTAAGTGATCTTGGATGTGTTTGTGTGAAGGCACGTTTGGGTTATTGCAACAGGGTACTAACTGGGTCGTCCCAACGGTTCGTTGTCGTGCCACCACAGGCTCCCACTTCCGATATCAAGAGTATATATACAGGGCTTCCGACTCAGAGCCGCCCGAATACTGGAATGGGTGAACAACGGAGGCCGTCGCCAGACGTGATGCACGTTGTAGTGGTGGATTCTGGGAGGCTGAGGGACCGGCGCTCAGAGGACGACTCAGACGCGATACCGTGACTTGGCGCCATCGACCGCTTGTCCGCACCCCGCCACGAAGCCACCGTCTGGAAACTGAACCATGTCCAGGTATTCTGGATTGTCTCACGCTTGTATTCTCTCTTCACTGCGGCCGACCTGACGACTTGCACTCGGGAGGGAAGAATCCACTTGCTTCTATGGGACGTCGCGCATATGGACTCGATTCAGAAGGCGGTCAGCAAGCCTGCTGGCCCGTTTCGGCGCACATGAATCTTGGGGAGTCAGCTGGCAAGTAGTGTGGTCCAGCTATGCGATGTAGTGTTTCTGACGAGAGCGGACGGGGGCATCAAGTAGCCGTCAATGTCTGTGCGCGGCCACCGGCTGTTCTTTCTTGACAGATCTGCTGCTCCAACAGTGCTGCATAGTACATCGCCAAGGTCTTGGATGCAGGGGCGCCACCTTGATCATGCCAGCGGAAGGGAAAGAACCATCCTTCTCTTGAACTCTCCCGGATCAGATTCTACCTAGCACCTCGCAGTAAGTAGTAAGTACAGACCATCAACATTCGGCTCTATCCACTATCCACAAGAGGTGAACACCTCATCGGCGCCCAAAGCAAAGTAGCCCAACAGACAAGCACTGCCCACTGAATAGTTGTTGAGGTGCGTGGTTTGCTTTCCCAGTTCCCAGTTCTGCCATTCATCGATTGCCGACCGAAGGTTCCTCCTTCTTTTCCGCTCGCCGCCTTCATCCACCAAACTTTGTCATTAGTCTGCATACACCCCTATCCGTGCATACCGTTTATTTCTGTCGGCAGGTAAGACTCAGAGATTCTGCCCGTTATGCAGTCGCAGTGTCCTCGCCGCTAACCGCGAACTTCCATACCAGGCAACTTCGGCGCCATAAATCAATGGGGGCATCGCAAGGCAAATGAGGAGCTTTGAGACACCTCCGCTCTGTCAAACTGTTCTCATTGACTCTATGAGTAGCGTAATTAATCTCCGGATCCGCCTGTCGTGCGACAACTAGGCGCCTAACTAAGGACCAGTGTGGCGAAAATATGACTGCGAAATGCGGGGGCATTGGCCCTAGCCTCCAAGTACTAGATAGATCTATTGTAAAAACAAATGGATAGATATGATACATTATTTTTAAATGTGAGGAAATGTGTGGTAGCTGTTGTCTCGGACGGAGTCAACGTAAACTTGCATGAATTCAGACCGAAGACCACAGTTGAGTGTACACTGATGCGTTCGTTGGAACAATAAGTTACGATGAGGACCGTCCACGAGTCAGAAGGCTATCAGTGAATGGTTCAGCCAGTCGCTCAGGATCACACGCGCTGCGTGCCTTTCTTCTTGGCAAATGCCGCTCTCGAGAAGGTGGTGAAGAGACAGCCTGCTAAGAGTAGCACCTAAGCAAGAGACAGGGTCAAGAGCTTGAACACTGGTATCGACGATCAGACGTACTGCACTGAATATAATCGGCTTGTACCACTGATATCCCGGGCCGAGTAGAGCTCCCTCAATAGGGGCACCTATCAAGAACGCGAAGGCGGCCACACAATAGCAGAGACCGAGCCGCAGGCTGAGCGATACCGCCGTCAGAGCGAATCAATATATGAAATATGAATACAGCGAAATGCATACCCGATCTCGTCTGGGCTGTTTGCCATGCCGACAATTGCGGTGGGGGAAAGCGAGAGAACTAAATCACGCAATCACAACGTGAGCAAGCGAGGGACTCGTACCCCACAACAAGAACGTACATGCGCCCGTGAAGAAGCCATAAAGGATACAGAATACAATCACCGCCCCGGTGTTCGTGACACCAAACATGGCGAAGACGAGGATGCCCATGATTGCATTGACAGGAAGGAGCAGGTTGAACAAGCCGACGTCGGCTGCGAACGCATTGAGCACAGTCCGCCCGAATATCGAACTCGCGTTCAAGATCGCGACCTGTGCATTGGAAGTGAACATATAAGAGTGTTCAGGAGAGACTGGCTTACGGTGTAGAATGCGAGCGTGTCGGACAGTCCGTGTTCATTGGTCCAGAGTTGTATATAGAAGTCTAGAGATCCCACAGGCCGTATTGAGAAGAGAATACGTAGGTCAGGAGACGACAACTCACACGGAAAGTACATCCCGATAAACGTGAAGAAGTAACTGGCACGCGGTATGAAATCTGGCGGTGAAAGAGGTGTGTGTGAACGAGCTCACCCGAGTGACATCCACAGAAATGCTGGTTCGGTGCAGATCACCTTGGCCTGCTGCCTGACGTCTGGTTTGGCTTGTCCGGGAGCCCCGAAACTTCGGCTTGTCATGATCAGGTTGGCGACCACAAGGAGGCCGAGCGTCAAGAATGCGGAGGCCCGCACAGCCCATGCGAAGCCGACGGAGCTGATGATGAGCTGGTTCAAGAGGATGGGGTAGATGAGACCTCCGAACCCAGCGCCTTCCCAATAAGTCAGCACGAGACATCCATTCGACACGGAACATACTAACCTGTAGCCACGATCCCCATAGCCATAGGGCGGCGTCTTCTCCAGTGATGTGCCTGAACTCCTTGAGATGGTGCGACAAGGAATCCCGCTCCGAGGCCCATCCCCACTCCTTGGGATAGGATCAGCTGGTAATACTTGCTAGGATGCGCCAATGACAACATGAACAGCCTATTGACGACGTTGAATGACTGACTCATTTCCCGGAAGACATATTTGAGCAGACTTACGAGAAGACGAGAAGGACCGAACCAAACAGAATGCATATTCTGAAGCGTCCCGAGTCGACCATCTTGCCCGCAGGAAGACTCATAAGGAACGTGAGGAATAGCTGCTCTGAATTCACCTTCTGATTTCTGTGGGGCTCTATGCAAACGTACCTGAAGCGAGCCAATCCAGCTTACATCGGACGATGTGCCCGAGTGCTGAGCGACATAGAAATCTTGGAAGACTCCGAACGAGTTCACGTAGCCAAAGGAGCAGAACATCACGAGCCACCTGGTAGGATTGACATCAGCCGGTTCCCGGTTGGTTCGTACCGCATTGTGTAGACGAACCCTCCGATGACCGAGAGCCATGCCGCGCGGCCCCCATCCATGGGAAATTGTGGTGGCTGAGGAGGCTCAGATACGTTCAGAGGGGCGAGAGGGAGGGTTCCCCCCTGCTGAGACATCGTTTTCTCGACTTGCAACGACGACGCATCGTCAACGTTGTTCATGGTCAATGGTGTGTAAGGCGAGGCGGACTTCTACAGTGGTCGTCCGCAAGTGGGAGCCTCGAGACACAAGGGAAGCGAGATGGAGAGAATAAGGTTAGCGCTCAGCTCGATGCAATAGAGGTTGGGGAGCTGACGCACCTCAGCTTTGCGTATCGTAGAATGTCTAGCTGATCACATCAGTCTGTAGTATGTTCCGACGCAGTGGTGTTTGTCAAGGCGGAAGAGTCAGGAATCTCCTCGACGCTGTGAGGACATGATGCTGGTGGCATGCCGTGGCGCTCGCAGTGCCCTGCCAGGCTGTCCCCTGTATGATACTATCACGGACCGGTCAGTCGGCAGACCCTAGAAGTCGGCGGTCACGCCAGCGTCACACAGTTCGCACGCATTGTTTCGAGGTCCGCCCTACCAAGTATGGACGGCAGCTCCTAGTGTGCGGTGGTCCGGGTGCAATGTCGGGCAGTACTTGTCGGGCAGGCGACTTCGTGCTGTTTCTTGGTGTTATCCTTGGTACGAGCACCCAGAAGTCAGACTGAGAAGACCGGCTGCAGTGGTCCCAAGTCATGCTAGTAGCATAGAGTATTATTTTGACAAATACACCACGAGCTATTTGGACGAAAATTCAGCTCCCATGACAGTGGATGCATGGTTATGTACTAAGCTACCGAGTTTGAGCCACCGGCGTGGATTGGGATCTGTTTCTATGTCCCAAACGTTGCCCGTTGTGCGCGCCTTCTCACTGGTCCCTCATTGGATTCGAACTCCGCTACGGCAAGCCTCGGCCAGTGGCTGAAGGGCGTGACATTTGCCCGAATGTCAATCTCGCTCTACGGTGGGCATCCTGCCGTGAAAGTGGTATTAGAATTCACGCAAAGGCATCCTGATCTAAGTCCAAGTCGAACGGAAGCAGGGCTTCACTTGTGGCGAGAGAGGCGGCGGGGTGCCGACTTCTAGGGTCTGCCGACTGACCGGTCCGTGATAGTATGGAAGCTTTGCAAACGGCGGTGCGGATGAAGCGTGGCCACGAGTCGGAAGCATTGTGGCGTTCATCCGACATGACCGTGACCAATAGTCATCCCTCCCTGCGCGTCGTTGCAAATTGCCTGAGAAGGTAGCGGTGTCCGGGGACCGGCTACTGACATACGGCATTCTCATCTACTCATCTGATTACCAAGCACGCGCAAGGAGCGGAGCCTATCGCAACGTTTCCCGCGGTAAGAGTCACGGTGTACAGATTCCCCAGGCTCCTCTCCATCCGCGTGGGGGGATAGAGGAGCTGTTACGAGCTTGCAGGACTGCTCGTTCTCGATCCTCAGTCTTGTATCCCGAAAAGTACTAGTTGATGTATCGCACGTGCACCACGCGAGCCATTCAAACTCCACAATCTTATTCTCCTCTATCCCCCCACAGCGGCTGGCACAAAACATTTACAAACACCGGTCGCTCGGTGATGCAATCCTCCATATAGTAGTCCCATCAGCCGGGAAACATATCCCACCGGGGATTTCCTCGAATATATCTCATTTTCTTGAGGGGAGCATGTGCACGCGTCAGGACGCGTCCTCGCTGTGAGCGAGCTCGACGAACGACGTATTATACGCGACAGTGCCTACGACACGTCCTGATGGAACCCTCCAGCCACTCGAAGCTCCCCACACTTGACGGAATTCGCGCGAAAACCCTCGCAGAACTCAAGTGCGATCCATGCCGATGGCAGTCAATGTCGACTCTGGCTTCCTTGGAGGGAAAGAAGGACGTCGTGACGGTCGCGCCAACAGGCTCCGGCAAGACGCTCACGTTCTGGATGCCGCTGTTGTTCAGAGACGACGGAATCCAGCTCGTAGTGACGCCGCTCACTATTCTAGGCGCACAGAACGAAGGCGACCTCGCGAAGCTTGGCATTCGCGCTGTCACCGTCCGGGGGGAGACTGCTACACCAATGCTTTTCCGCGTGAGTGTGACAGTGATTGCAGAATAACGAGTACACACCAAGAACCATTGCAGGAGATTGCAGAAGGGAAATACCGAGCCATTGTGGCCAACCCGGAGGAGGTGATGAAGCCAGGTGGCGGGTTCGAGAAGCTCTGGGAAGTGGAGAACTTCACGTCAAAGCTCATCAGCGTGGTCTGGGACGAGGTGCATTGCGCAAGCATCTGGAAGTCGTTTCGCCCAGAGTACAAACGGGCACACCTGTTGCGGAATTTCTTGCCACATACCCCCTTCCATCTCGCTACAGCAACCTTGTGCCGCCTTCATGTGGACTGCACCAAGATGCCGCCCATGTTCCTTGTCTGTCAGTGCACGGGCCGCTCGGTGGTAATGCGTCTTCATGACCTGGTGTGCCCATGTTCGCGTGAGAGCGGAGGTGCGGGGATGCGAAGCAAACGCCGTCAGGATCGCGTCTAAGTTGGCAGTAGGTCACTGCCTAAAAACGCCTGGCTTGTCAAGCTATGCTCTGCGAGCGTGGCAATGAGCAGTTGAGAGAGTAAGAGCTGACACTCAGTGAATGCACTGCGAATGAAGCTGAGCTGGGCCGCGGTCACGTAGGACATCGCCGTTCGCGAGTCAGTGGCTACTACCAAGTGTCGATGAGATCATACATGCTTAATTACATAATCCAAGGTGTTGATTGCACTCTCCAAATTTGGAGGTATGCAGCCGGGGCTCCGTTGTTTGTAGATGTTTTGTGCCAGCCGCTGTGGGGGGGTAGGAGGAAATAAGATTGCGGAGATGGGGGATCGGTCGGGGATGAAATATTTTGATGGGATGTGGCTGAGCGGTGGCGGGCGGGTTCAGGTCTTGTGTTCACATTCTCAGAGCAAGTTCCCCTACCCCCCCATGCGGATGGAGAGGAGCCTGACAGATTCCCTAGCATCACAACACTGCGGACTACTGAAATGATCGAAGCCGTAAATTTCAGTCGGACAGAAAGGGATGCCTGCCAGTGGCGAGAGCGCCTTTTCGAACGCCGGTCGAGAAGATTGCATACCCCTCATCGCTGTCCGAGTCGTCCGAGATGATCAGTGTGACTTGGCACAACTATATCCGATTCATCTGTTGATAGATTCTGATGGGGCATGCTGTCAAGTAACCACATCGGACGTGACGATATCTGAAGCCTGATGGCCGCAGTGACACCAACATAGGCAAGGGTCAACCCAAGGAGTCCACTCTAGCGCTAGTCACGTCCCGGATATGAAATCCGAGCTACTTCACAATGTGGAATGCACGGGAATGGTGTGGTTGAGCGAATAATATCTCTCGTTCGCAGGCGTATTTTCTCCATATGCCATGTCACGCACCGGATTATGGATAATATGCTAATGTGCGTGTGGCGTGGCTAAATGTATCCCTCCTCCTCCTGAGAAACTTGAAATCAAGAACATTTGAGAAGTAGAATACAAGGACCACCTGTAGGACTCCATCCGACGTGATCCACGCTCTACGACGCTTCTCCGGCTATGATCGGAAGAATGCCTCTCTCGCACATGTGCGCTTGACGAAAGCTCCCAAATCCAACGGTTGATGATAGGTCCTCACCGGCGCCAGTATCTGGCTGCGCTGCTTTCAGTGTTGCCGCATTCAATCATGTTATCCTGTCTCCTTGTCTGTGTATAACAACAACAATCATAGCACAGGGCCTAGAAGTGAATGCTGCACTACCGCGACGAGGGAAATAGTAACCAGTAGCCTGTGTCAGTCTAACCCTCACTCCATTCCGGATAATCATAAACTACATAATATTATGCCACAAGCCCAACTACGGCCCAAATGATTCTCGGTGATAGCTACGTATACAGGCCTATGAATCGAGGACGTACAACGATCCGCACCTCATGGCATACTGGCTCTCGACTGATTGAACTCGTACGTCTTGTCATGAAGCGATGGCAGTTCGTACGCATTACTCGTAGCAACGTTGACCGGTGTCGGGCCCGAGCTCTGCGACGCACCGGAATTTTCTAGCATGCCTAAGGAGATGTGCACTTTCTGGCTGTCTCGCTGTATGCCTGCACGGTTGTTGAGATTTGTAAGAAGGGTGTTGGCGTAGCTAGAAGCATATGCGCGTGAGCACGATCGGCGGAAGAAACCGGGCCCACCTACACCTTAGTGATCGTCAGGGACCTGCATATACGTTACCGCATCGTCAGTCGGATATCACCTAGATGCACAAAATATACGTACGGAACCTCGTAAAGCAATGTGTTTTTGGTCTGAGGAGCCTTCGCCAATACCAACATGACTATGGCGCACGTGGCTGGGGTTGAATGAGCGACAGTAGTACATAGTTGCGTGGATTCCACTCACCTGTCAACATCCCAGTCTCGACAATGAGTTGTATCATTCTGTTGACAAGTGCATCGGTAAGTGGGATGCCCGTTCTGCTCTTCGATAACTAGTTCAAAACAACGCTCGGTGAGAAATTGCTCAATCCTCGCAGACATAGGACCTCACCAAAAATGTCATGATTGTTGCAATGATAATATCGACGGCCGCTGCTCCTGAGATCCACACCTGTTCTGAATTGAGACAATCACTCATCAGGTGAGGATGTTGACCTCACGAGAATCATAGGCCATATAGCGCCATGCGCGATGTCCTCAGCTACGTGTAGAGGTTCCATCTATCCACCGGGAAGATTTTAGAATCGTAAGCATCGTTCCAGACGCACGGTTCTACAGCATACCATAATTCCAGCAGCGATACCGAAGGTGCCTTGAATAACAGAGAGCTTAGGAGGGTACGTCAATTGTGCTCGCAATCTAGCGTGTAAGAGAGCTTACTATGACGACACCGCCAGCCAACCAACGGGACTTGGAAAACATGTAGATCCGCCATGCGAAGAAGCACTGTGTGATTACGGATACGGCGCTGCACATAATTGGCACCGCAAACCAGGAATTGTGCATCTCAATTGGCGACTGAGGGTTGCCGAAGTTGTAGCAGTAGATAGTAAGCACTCCGGACGTTATGAGCCCCGTGTGCACCCATTCAGCGATCACGACGCAATACACTTTGCGAGGGGTCAGAACAGGAGACCACAAAAACGACCAAAGGACGCACCCATGAGCTTGAAGGCAAGTCGGTCTCTGGGGAAGTAGACATGATAGAAATCTGAAAATAGTTATTTGTTCATCGTCACACCGGAAAGAGAGGTTGTAGACTATCGGTACATACAGGCTTGGACGCTGAGCACACCTAGCAAGCCCCAGTTGAACAGAGCTCCGATGAGCTGTGGGATGAGTGAGCGAGAGAAACCCTGAATGAGACGCACTCGCGCTAACCTGCGGCCCGACTCTGAGGGGAATGTAGTTGTTAGTCTATCGTCAGTCGATGTATGGAGGAATGCGTACATGAGGTCCAACTCCCCAGCCATGTTCACGATGTAGGGCGCCAGTCCAACGTTGAGCAGTGCGATACAGGGGTAGTAGAGGCAGGCAGAGAGTATTGAGTTGCGCCGCCCATGTGCGCTGTTCTTATCTGGGCGGCCAAGAATACGTGTTAGAAAGGCACTTCACAATCAAAAGACATCGCTCTCACATCGGCATGTAGCAGTGGCATAGCCCCGCAGATCCAGAGAATGATCACATCCGCCAATCAGGACAAGGTTCTCCTGCCAGTGCGCCATGACGATTCAAGTCTGCCAGAGACTACTAGCTCTTTCTGAACTTGCTAGAGGAGGAATACTGGCGCACCCGGTGCTCGCTTTGGGTGCTGACGGTCACGTGCGCCCCGATGTTCTCCTGTGAGCGCTGAGCCTGAGCGCTCCGAGGCGTAATGGATCCTCCTCCTCCTCCTCCTCCTCAGCACCTTCTCAAGGCAACACAGCATCAGATCGGTGCGTGATCCTGATTTGAAGCAAAACGATGTATTGTTCGAGTGAGCAGACATGCGTTCTTCGCTTCCGGTCGGGTCCCGACTCGTAGCGCAGCAGCACCTGGGCTCAGGCTGGTTCGTTTGCATTATCAAACCTTGCTGTACAGCCAACTGATACGTCTACATGGACACGGTGTCTCTGAACATAGGCACACGTCCAACTCCTGACCAATGGGTCCTCCAGGTTGACTTCTAATGTCGTCAAGTGCGATAGCATACCCGGGGCAGCATTCCATCATCGCAGTCCTCTCTGCAACAGTTCTCAGAGCATCATGCGGTAGTTTTAGGTGTGTGGCAGTCAATCACATATCATGGCGGATGAAGCCTTCGCTGGTATGTGTGCATATGAAAGTGATCATTAATGTTTGCTATTTGCTAATCAAGACATCTTGACTGATACGGTGGGAGCGCACTGAGATGAACTATGCGTAGGCAGTGCATCGCAAACAGGACATCACATTATTACCGTAGTAGAAACCGCTGATACTTACCCACGGGACGCCTAAGCCTTCCAGGATATAGCGTGGTGCGTTTGGCGGCACTCTGTGTTTTGCACATTCTAGCACACGGTTGACGCTTGATGGCTCTCGTCTTCACGGAAGGGAATGCTTCGACTTCTGACCACTGGGATCTATCAGAATGCAAGTATCAACGGTGCCTTTCGTTGGCTGGGTTTTCAGTCTATCTATCAATAACGAACCGCATGGTATGCGCGTGTGACGTGGCTAAATGAATATCCCTCCTCCTCCTCACCACGTCGATTCTGTTCAGTAAACTCTATCCAACGAGACGCTGGGAAAATTTCCGGCACGAGAAAGATGGGTCTCATTCGTTATTCCTCCGATCAGCGTTAGGATACTTGATAAAACAGCTCAACGAGAATCTGTGCAGGTCAACCATGTCCGTCGTACCTGGAGCTCGCAAGGAACAGACAGCCGCAGAACCCATCGCCGTTGTGAGTATCACCGAAGGAGCCTCTCCATACTCGAACAGGCACTAAAGTCCTGATAGGTGGGAATCGCCGCGGAGCTACCAAGCGGTAGTTGGAGTCAATCAAACCTGGACTACTCATCGTTTTACGACTTTCTCCTGCAAGGACAAGAAGCGTATGAAAGAATACCCATGGAACGCTTCAATATACACACGTAAGACCCTGCGACTGCGGATTCCTCATTTTTCTACGTACTCAGGCAGGTTTAGGCTCAAAGGGACTTCCTTGGGGCAAGTGATGACCGATACGGGAACCTTCTTGAAGGATATTGGCCTGTTCGATCCGGTTGAATTCGGCATCACGAGCAAAGATGCCCGATCCATGAGCATTGGCACGCGCAAGTTAATCGAAACAACATTTTTGGCTCTAGTCGACTCTGGAATTGACTATAGAGGGGCGAACGTTGGTGCCTACATGTCTGCAGTGGCCCACGACATGTTCTCAATATCCGGGCATGTAAGTTGGTGACCCATTGGCAAATGAATAGCGAAGCGCTCATCTTGGCGTGATTAGGACGATACCGAAGCTCGCGGGGCATTCTCCAGCGGGCCATGTATGGTTGCAAATCGTGTATCATATCATCTCGATCTCCGTGGACCCAGTGTTCCAGTCGACACGGCATGTAGCTCAACATTGTATGCTACACATCTCGCTGTGCAAGCACTGCGTAATGGCGATTGCGAAGCAGCAGTTGTTGGAGGATGTCAGATAAACCATAGGTTAGCACTGCCGCATCTAGCAAATGCTTACCTCACTATAATGACCGGTATACTCTGATAAGGTTTACCGAATGGCTTGTCTACAGCCAGGGAGGAGTCCTGTCTCCAGATGGAAAGTGCAAACCATTCGATGCTTCCGCAAATGGGTGAGGCGGTTCCCTCTCGTCTTCAGCACCTGCATCCAAACTCATGATATTAACAGATTCGGACGAGGCGAGGGTGTCGTTTCTATTGTCCTTAAGCCTCTCGAAGCAGCCATTCGAGACCGTGACAAGATATATGCAACTGTGAGCTGAGTCAACAACGCCTTACATCTCACATGGCTGAAGCAGACCTAGATCCTCGGAACCGGCGTCAACTCCTCCGGCTCACCCGCCCCAGTGAATGCGCCGGTAGCGGCTTCACAGAAAGATGCTATGCTGCGCGCTTTTTTTCAGGCTCAGAGATTGCCTCAAGAAGTCGACTACGTCGAGCTGCACGCAACAGGTACGCCAGCTTCCGTTGCTGATATGTTCACTTTGACACCTGTTCGACCACTCAGGAACTGCGTCAGGAGATCCTACGGAGGCAAATTGGGTTGGCGCCGCATTCAGACGAGACACCGAATTGCTGATTGGGAGCGTGAAGGGAAACATGGGGTGAGTGTAGTACTCACAAGTCATCAGTAACGTTACTAACGCACACATAAAAGCCACTCGGAGATAACTTCCTTTCTGCTCTCTGTGTGCAAAGTATGCCACAGTATCGACCACAACATCGTCCTTCCCACCGTCAATCTCTCCACCCCTAACCCTGCCATCAATTGGAAGGAGTTCAATATGCGTGCTGCTGTGGTACCCGAGCCGCTGAGAATACGCTCTCCGTCTGGACGTGCGCTCATCGCGATGACGAGCTACGGCATTGGTGGTGCAAATGGCCACTGCGTCATCGAAGCCCATAAGTCGAGTCACGACGAGATCCGCAGTATATGGACGAGAGAGCGCGCTGATTCCCCTTTACTCCTAATTGCGGGTGGCCTATCGCCACGGTCAGCTGCCGCGGTTGCGGAGTCGCTCAAGATCTCCACTATTGAACGCGACCGCACACACATCGGCCGAACCCTAGGGCGACGCGCACGCTCAATGCTCTGGAAGTCATACAGTGTCACTCGAGATGGACACTCTTCACGTTTCTCAGACCCTTTGCTCACCCCGAAGACGCCGCCGACGATAGTCTTTGTGTTCTCAGGCCAAGGACCTCAATATTGGAATAGTAAGAGCACGGTAAATCTCTGTGCCTATTGTTGTTAACTCGTTCGTGTATTTCACAGTGGGTCGAGAACTATTCAAGGCGTGTACACCATTTCGTGACACCGTGATGGAGCTCGACAACGTCTACAAAGCGGTCACTGGCAAGTCGCTCATCACCGACATTGGCCTATTCGTCGGCTCAGACTCGTCTGACACCCTGGGAGACGTCTGGCCTATCTCCGTTACTCTGCCCGCCCTGACGATCCTCCAAATCTCACTCGTTGAGACTCTGGCAGCCATCGGCGTAAAGCCGGACATAGTAGTTGGACACTCGGCCGGAGAGACGGCCGTCTTATACGCGTCGGGCGCAGGTTCAAAGGCTATGGCGGTGGAACTTTCCATCGCAAGAGGCAGCGTTATGGAACGACTGGAATCTCACGGGGGCACTATGGCTGCGTTGGCGTGCTCCGCAGCACTTGCTGAGGATATTATCGCGACGGTCGTCGCAGAACTCGGCCCAGGTGTTGTCGAGATTGGTTGCTTCAATGCTCCAGATGCCGTCACGCTCTCCGGATCCGAAACGCATGTCAGTGCTGCGGTAGTCCGAGCGAAGGCAGCTGGCATTCTTGCAACTCGGCTACGAACACGGATACCGGTGCACTCGTCAATGATGACTATCTGTCGGACCGAGTACGAACAACAAGTCGAAGCTGTCTTCAGGAAGTACGCTGTCGGGCCCACTCGAATCGAGGCCTACTCCACCTTCACCGGCGACATCTTAGACACTTCGTACGACGCTCAGTATTTCTGGGACAACACTCGTGGACCTGTTCAGTTCAATCAAGCTATCCATGCCATCCATGCTCGTCACGCACAGGCTGTCTTTGTTGAGCTTGGCCCCCATCCCGTTCTCTCAGGATACATAACTGCCGTCATAGGGCCGGGTTCTACCGTCATTAGCCCTCTGAGACGATCCAAGACTGCAAGCATCGGCGACCTTGTGCCGTTCATGGACTTCACGGGGCGGCTGGTGTGTGCTGGCTATCCCGGCGTTGATATGGATGTTCTATATGGCACTGCTGAGATGGCACAAGTACCCCCGTTTCCATTCGCACGCAAGGAAGTACCGTATACTGCACCGACATTCGAAATCTCACGCCGACAACAATCGCGAAACGGACCTCTCAATTATCCTCAACTACGCGTGTCTGCTCAGACACACTCTGGTTTGGCAGACCATGTCATCAAGAATGAGCCGATCATGCCTGCAGCCGGGTTCTTGGAGATGGTATGTGCAGTACACTCCGCCCATGGAGAATGATCTCTAACATGCGGTATGTAGGCACTCGAGTTTGGGGCGACGAGATTATGGAATGTGCAGTTTCACTCGATTCTTTCGCTCTCGCCTGAGCGCCCGTCTCCAATCAACGTCAATTTGAATGGGGCACGATGGAGTGTTCGCAGTGCTCTTGGAGCAAGCTTCCATACTACATGGCCACCTTCCGTGAGTGTTGAATCCTTCATCCGTTGTAACGGTCTTACTGATGGGCAATACCAGTATGACCGGCTGCACGCGTCAGGGTACCTCTCTTCAGAACCTGCCACAGATGGCGCTCTGGTGCCGCTGGAGCAAATACAGAAACGCCTGAAAAAATGGGAGATGAAGGGCTTCTACGATCAGTTGAACTCGTTCGCGCAATATGGTCCGACTTATAGAAGGCTCTTATCCTGTTATCACGGGATGGCTTCAGGCTCCGAGGAGTATCTGGTAGAGATTCGCGGGGAAGATGGCGACTTAGAGAAGTAAGCGGCCTTACTCTACTACAAGTTCAAGCTAAGAATAAAGTCATTCAAGCATCGAAGACTATGTCCTTCATCCTGCGATGTTGGACACGGCACTTCAGGTCATGGTACATCCCCTGCTCACGGGTGCCATAGCTCATGGACGCTACTACTTGCCGTCGAGGCTGGAAACACTGACCATCCACCGTGCACTCAAGCGAGGTATGCCCAAGAGACTCTTCGGATATGGGAGATTCGTGAAGTGGACGCCAGGTGAGCCCTGCGCGCATTGTGCTGCCAGGACTGTTCATTGATATTCCAACAGAGGCACTCACATATGACTGTACACTTACGGACGATCGGGGTCTGCCACTCTGTACAATTCAATCGATCGACCTCGCTGCGCATGGAAGAATTCCTCTCACTATCAAGAGCAGATACGAACTTGTACGACACAGGCTCGATATCCCGCCTACCGGTCTAATTGGAAACTATCCGTTTGAGGCAGAGACAATGCCTGTCGCTCGGGCAAGCTCGGTATGATACGCGCGCACCCCTATTGCCCGTCGCATTTCTCATAGTTGCGTGAGCAGGGCACGTCTGAGAGTGATATCAGCAAGCTCAAGATCGTCTGGTACCATCGAGGACATGAGATGGCCGTTCAGCAGGCGATATGCTCATTAAATACCTCCGACGAGGAGGCAGTTTGTTTCGTTACCACCCAGGGCGCGGATGGCGATGCACTGTTGGGTTTCTCAAGATCACTTCGCAAGGAATATCCGCGGTGGTTAATTCGCTGTGTGATTGGCCCCTCTACGTGGTCTCCGAAGAGATGCGAAGAGGTTGCAGCAAGCCTTTGCGTACATCCGCTGTCGGAGTCAGAGATGTACGTGGGACCAGATGGTTCAGTGCATGCTAGCCGCATAAACTCCATAACCCCGCCACACCTCACTATGCCCTTCGATTCACAATCTCCATGGCTCTACCGAAAGGACACCCTTTGCCAAGTTCCCGCTCTCGTCCCTCCTCCTTCTCATGTTGCCGTCCACGTAACGCACTTGTCGCCCGACGTCGCTTCCTATAGAACCTTTGTCGGGCGTGTGGACGGTTCATCCAAGATCTACGTAGGCATAACGTATGGCGTCCTCTCCAACTACATCATTGCTCACCGCGACAGCCTACTGGAGTTACCGGACACTCGCAGTACGGAGATGGGACCTGATGCCCTCCCCGGTGTCATCGCAGTGCTTGCCGTTGGGCTAGCGAGGCTCAGCCATCCCTCGCGACTCGAGGGTGGTGCTCGGATTCTAGTTACAGATTCCGATACGGACATGGGACGATGCATCTGCCAAGTTTACGACAACCTCGGATTAACGGTGCTCCGCCTATCATCACAGGCTGACGTCGCGGAAATCAAGGCAGCTTTGGATCGGAAGCCTAGATTCATCATTGCAGGTCGTGGAGTGTTCGACAAACGCGGCATCAGCAGTGTGATCCATTGGTCGCATACTTCAAGTTGTCAACTCTTCGAGTGGGCGGAGCCCATCACTAAGGTGGCCCAAGTTTTGGACGAAGATCCCTGGCGTATCGGTGACGCTTTGAGGCTGACGTTATCCGACGCCAGAATCGCTTCGAGCACTGCACTTACGACTCCAGACCAGCTACTTGCTGCGATACACCCTGAGCCAAATTTGGAATCGGCCTCTTTGTCGATTCCAATATTCAACAATGAAAAGTCGTACATCTTGCTTGGAGGCGTTGGTGGCATTGGATTATACGTCGCGCATTGGATGTACAAGGTATGAGACTTGATAGTCTCTCATTATCCACTCTGACACCTCCTTATAGAACGGCGCACGAGAGATTGTCCTTACCTCTCGATCCGGGACGGCTAGTCTCACTCGCAGGGAAGAGTGGACTGCTTTACGCGTCTTACAGTACCTGAAGACCCTGAGCGATCTGAGGCTGCGAATCGAGGCGGTTGACGCATCGTCCGTGGAGCAAACCAGGCGAATGATGAAGACCATCGAGAAACCGATAGGAGGTTGCATGATCATGACGGCTGCCCTGAATGATCGCTCGTTCCCTATGCAGACAACAGAGACCTTCGAAGAGCCATTCGCCGCAAAGACCGGAACCTTCCATGCGCTGGAGCAAGCCATCGACGTCGAAGCCCTAGACTTTCTACTCGCGTTCTCGTCTGTCGCTGGTTTGCTGGGGAATGCGGGGCAAACGAACTACGCTGCGTGGGTGACCTTATATTTTACCGTCTCACATCCTATATACTGATCCCCTTGTAGCGCCAACACTAGCTTGGCAGCTTTAACGCAACGTCATCGGAATGCTGTCACTATTGTGCCACCTTTGATTACCGACACTGCGACGTTCTTGACTTTGGCGGCTGCTGAGCCTACGCGTTGGTCACGGTACAAGCATCTTGCCTCTTGGGCGATGACGTGCGAAGGTAAGAAACTCCAGGTCTCGTCAACTATACATTTGTCTGAATCCTATTCGGACTTGACGTGGCGATACATCATATAGAGATCTGCGAGGGCATAGGCGAGGCGCTGCTGAAGCTTCGCGAGGGCCCTATGTGGCAATATATCCCCGACCTTGATTGGCTCAAGATACAACATACGTTTGGGCCTTCATCGCTCTACGACCATCTTGTCGTGGATCCTGTGGGAGGTTCAAGCGCACTAGATACCGACAAGCCCGGCCAGGAGCGTACCCTGAGCGATATCATCTGCGCTGTACTCGACATCGACCCCACCGAGTTTTCGAGCAATGTTCCCCTAACGTCCTACGGTCTCGATTCACTATCTGCGGCTTCTCTATCCCATGCATTGGAACCCTATTTCGTGATATCGCAACTTCGGCTTCTGGCCGATCTTACGCTGGCCGATTTGGAGCAGATTCGGCAGGATTGGCTCACCTCCCATCCTCCTCCCCGGTCGACTGATCCCTGAGCGCACAATATTCTAGTCAAGGCCAGCCCTCATCAGCAATACGACAGGTAGATGGGGATTTCGGAGGCAATTTGCGTGGTGGCAGAGGAGAATGTACAATAGACTAGGTCATCGATACGGCGACTCCCTTGCAAAGGACATAATATCACAATATCTAGCGAGCATGTCAGGGCTCTGTTATCCGTCTGCCAAGCGCTACCGTCGATACATTGCGTAGGACCTACCGTCAGCAGAGGCAGCATCTAGAGGATCAGAATCCCCTACAACTCGGAGATCGTGACACCTGCCACAAACCTGATGGGAAAGCATGGCAATGTACGACGCCACGACGACAGATATCCCGCCTTACTTCAGCCTACAATACCATGCACAAGAACATGAGGTATTCCCGCAAAACCTCTCGAATTGTGTCGGCAGTCACAGCTTCCTATCCCCCTTCAAGTTGTACACTAGCATAATTGACTCCGCTACGCTCTGTCGTCAAGCATCCTCGGCAACAATGACGACTTTCTTTCCAAAGTTCGTACCCTTTTGTACAGCCAAAATGGCATCGCCTACGGATTCGAGACCATACGAGCGGTCCTCGAGGTACTTCATCTCGCCTGAGGCTATCTTAGCCGGCATCTCCTGATAGAAGCGCTCACGGTACTAGCACAGCACGTGAGGGGTTCAGGCGAAAGGTAAGAAAATCGACAATCAGTCTATGCCGGAAGCCTGGTGAATACGAACCACATATCACGTACCTTGTTGTATAGGCTTCCAACCACAAACCCGCAAACTCTGAGCTGCTGGTAGATGATCTGTGACAAATTCTTCGGGCTATACGGTTCGCTGTTGTACTCGCTCATCATACCGCACTCCTACAGCAGCATGACAGATGATTAGCCATGGTTAGAATGAACTGCAATAGCAAGGCAGCCCACAATGAACCGCGCATAGCGGTGAGCCGACTCAAGGGCCGCCTCCAGTGTCTTACCGCCAACGTTGTCCCAAAATCTGGATGGTATTCTGTCATTAAATTCGGTCGATATATGGGAACATACGTACATGTCAATTCCTCCCTCGCGTTCCAAGACGGCGTTAGTATCTTCCGTCTTGTAGTTGAACACCACGTCTGCGCCGAGAGATCTCACATATGCAACCTTCTCTTCGGACCCGACGCTCGCTATGACCTTGAGGCCTTTCGCTTTTGCAATCTGCACCACAGCCCTGCAAAGTATCTCCGTTAAAACCCTGAGACCACGTTCAGGGTGGCACACGTACCCTCCTACCGCACCAGAGGCGGCAGTTACAAATACCGTCTCGCCAGGCTTGGGATCGGCAAACTCGAGCCATCCGTGATGCGCCGTTGCACCTGTGCGTAGAAGATATATCAGCCTCTACTACCTTGACTAGATCAACGCAAGTCGCAAAGCGTGTATGATGACACAGCGAAGATATGAAGCTAGTATGAGCACAACGATGTCTGTATGTGCCGACAGCAACTCGCTGCCTCAGGAATTTATTAGGGCATAGCTGGAGGTGCATTGCATGTACTTGTGACAATGATACCTGTCACATTCGACTAGGTGCATCGAGAGCACAACGCAAACGGCTAGATTGCGAGCCTGTCCCAGCGCGTGACCATAAGCAACGGAGCAGCTCAATCTTTGGGTGCTCAGGACTCCGGCTCGAAAGATGCGAGAATACGCGATCGGCATAGATCATCGGTCCACAATCATCTGGCCACTTACCTGCCATTCCACACACACCCACATATGCGCTCCACGGCAGCCCTTTCTGCTTCTCAAGAACTCGGAATACGTCGGAACGTATTTCGGAAAGGTCATGAACAATAGTGTACTCTTGAAAAGGGAGGAATGCGTAGACGTAGTCTCCCGTCTTCGCCGCAGGGTGTTCTGAGCGGATGACCAGGCCGACCGCGAAGTTAGCGAGCCTGCCCGTGACGAATCTCAGCAGAATTGATACAAAGAATTGACAGTCACTCACGGAGCACCGAGCGTGAACGGAGGCTGGTGTTATGTACAGCCTGAGTCAGCTCAACAATGCACAAGCGAGGAGCCTCGACATTCACAAAGTGGTCTTTCACGCTTGGGTCGCGCATCCTCCCGCGCATGTACGGGTCGATACTCAGGGCAACGGTTTTGACGAGAAATCCGCCGTCGAGTGGCGTAGTCTCTATGTCTATCGTCTGTGAGTCGTCGCAGATAGTGGTTTTTCCCGGTTCAGGGTAGGTGTTGGCAGCGGGGATGTCATTGAATAGGATGCGGGCGTTCCGAACGGGGGGCATCGAGGCTGTTATATTCCGGGTGGAGGATTGCGGAAGGAGTGACAACTCATATCGGAAGCCAGTTCTCTATTTGAATACCTGTTGCATACTCAGCGCGCCAGTGGGTGCGCCCAGCGATGGGCTGTTCTCGGTGTTCTCCGGATACGTGCGAGTCCGCTCCCCGAGATCCGGCCGTGAACTAGTGCCGACTACATACCACTTCTCCACAGCTCTGCATACTTACATCGCCGAGGGGCAAACGGGGGCATTGTCCTAACCCTAGCGGGTCACGCAACTTCCTCATTCCTCTCTCCAGAGGTCCTCCCAAAGCGGCGTTCGCACACATGTGTTGCCTACTGCGGTAAACATACACCTATTGCTCCCCTCGTCGACGGCTCTATCGCTCCTGTTCGACTTGTGCCCCATCCTCCCTTCTAGACTTGTACGACACTGGCCATGGCGTGAGGGCGTTAGTATGACCCTACGGTGACGACCAAGCCTGGCTCCGCCCATCCCGGCATCATCAACAAAAGGTATTAAAAATGGTATGTCCTGACGCCACCGGGCGGCACTCGGCAGACTGCCAGGCTGCTACAAGGTCCATACAAGGGACACAAAATTACTGTTATTTATGACAGTTAGATGGCCGTTCTGCTGGTATACTACATATAATCAAAGAATCGGCTTGTACCTTCATGAGTCTTGTCTACATCAGGAAAAACACTTTTGGCGGTAAAGCATTCGGGCGCTAGCAAAGAGCACGCTTAGAGCCTTGAAAACGCTTTGGGCTGCTCTTCGCGATAATGCGCACCAGTGTAATTCCTCTTTAAGTAGTTGTAAAGGCTAGCAGTATCATCTCATCCCTCT
>KE504232.1:17069-97568 GCA_000344655.2 Fomitopsis schrenkii | reverse complement strand
CCTCCAACTCGCGCACACTGCGCATCGCGCCCTCGACGTCGCTGTTCCTCGCGAGCATGAGGATGGTCGCATTTGCGCGCTCGCTCGTGTTTTGCGCCGGCGTGTGCGGCTCATCGGGGTTGTAGTACTGGTCAGGGACGGAGGGCGGTGCGGCGTTGGAAGACCACGAGAAGCCGCCGGTGAGCTGCGAGATGGAGGTTGCGCGGCCGTATGGCTCGTGCGTGAAGCTGAGGATGGAATGGATGCCAATCTACGAACACGCTGTCAGCTCGCATTCGGGGGGAAGAGGAGTGGGCACCGACGAGGATGAAGAAGACGAGGAGGGCGTAGCGGACGGTGGGGGACAGCCTGATCTGCATCATGGCGATCTGCGACGGTCTTCTCGGTATTCGGGGACCGTCACAAGCGGGGAAAAAGGTGGGGACAGCGCGCGAAGGGCGGCCAGGTCAGAGTTTGGATGTCGCTCAGCGGTTGCGACGAGCTGTGGCCGGCAAGGGAGCGGCGAATCCCGCAACAATCCAGGGCATTCATTGCGCTCCGCACCGCCCGCTGCGCATCGTCGGGCGTCAGCGTCAACGGCGACGTCACCCCGCGCGCTCGCTGCCCGACGCGTCCGGTGACACGTGTTCTCTTCTCTTGACCACCGGGGATCGACTACGCTTCATTCTGGCTCACCTCCGCGACTCCTGCTGCATGTCTCATCCGATGTGGTACAGACACGCCCGTTATGGACACTCCACAGGAAGATGACCACCGTCCTCGACGGACCCTCGCCGTTCTTCCTTCTATGTTCAGGCTGCAAGTCGAGGCGCCGCGCGGATGGATGGGGACGACGGGCCAATTGGGAGGTTGTATGTATGTGTCTCGCCGAACATCAACCTCAGGTCCTCAGCAGGTACGCTCCGCAACGTACGCTCTCATGCTAGCCGGCGCCGGACTCACAGCAATTCAGTGGATCACTTCTGGCTGCTCTGGTCGGAACCTTCTCCCGAACCACCTTGGGACCAACCCGAGAGTTCGGTGACCAAAAGGACATACGGTACCCCATCGACGGCGGGCCTGCGCGGGCGTTGGCTTGCACAGTGTGCGTGCCAGGGTCCTTCTCAATGGTGCAGTCGATTCAGAACGGTTGAAACCGGCCTGCATACAAATGCAGTGCGCCCCCGAGGCCCTTCACTGGCCCGCCGATGCTCGCCGATGGGCCTCCTGGCCTATGCGCACTCGGGCAGTCGCCTCACCGACATCCCGCTCACACGCTCGCCCCGGAGGACACGAGTCTAACGCCACCCTGCCCGTCCTTGAACCGTGTGTAGGCCGACAACATCTAGGTGAGCATGCTCTTCTGTAACCTAGTCAAGGGACCCAGCAGTCATCGCGAGTGGACCGGCGCGGAGTGATTGAGCCGGTACGCAGAGGGCTTCACTGCGGCACGGGAGGGTGCGATGCGGGGAGGTGAAGCAACGCGCGGAAGGATCGCAGGGTGAAACGAGTAGGTATTCCCGACGGGTGAGCGCGCTCGATGTGCTCGTGCCGTCTCCTTGGAGTCTACTTATGCGTGCCCCCACAGCAGCCGGGTGTATGCGCGCCGCGTCTGACCTGGAGCAACTCTGCTTTTCCCCGCCTCAGGCCGCGATGCGGCCCCACGCGTCGCAGAGGCTGCGATGGACTGGCGGAGCCGAGCCGACTCAACTTCCCGGCGTAGCTGCATATACCCATTAGGTTGCTTCGCGCCTTTTCCCCGTCCGTTGCTCCTCGTCAGGACAACTTGCAGCCATGCTAGGACCAGCTCTCCGCACGCGTCGTCGCATCGTTCATAGCTCGGACGCCGACGATAGCGTAGCGCGTGGGGGTGGCTTGTGGTGGTTGCCAAATACGCCGCCGGTCTCTCCGGTGACAACCCAACCAACGCTTGCCACATTAGTTGCAGGCTAACGTGCAGTGTCACTGCTGACCATCTCAATAGGGGGAAGCAGTATCCGACCTGTCGTTGGCAGCCAGACGGCTCTCCGAGGCCCGTGAGGTGGGCTGTGGATGCAGTCCCGGTGAGTCGTCCCATTCATGTTCAGTTCGGTTCAGGTGGGCGGCACGCTAATGCTTAAGCCATAGCTTGACCGCATGGCCACAGGAATCGTTGCAGTACGTTGCGTCACCTTTCGCGCAAGTATTCACTGGCAATGGCATTATAAGTGCACAGCGAACCGCTGCCCATGGGCCATTGCACGAAGCGAAGCCCGGCCCAACGGAAGTTACAGAACCGAGAACAGACTGTTCCGTGACATTAGACAGTACAGTCATCTACCGGTCCTTGCAACGCCCAAATCTTGAGGCGCCTCGGCCGGGTATTTTATCTCCATGTACTGTAGATCAGACTATATGGTTATGTCAAAGGTCATACATATTACACTTCTACGCACTTCAAATCTTTATCGGCTCATGGTGTGAGGCACAAGTTGAGTAAGTATGCCAGAATCTCGTTATCGGAGGCCAAACCGCTCTTTGCAACACTGTCACATCATACTCTGATATACCTAATATGGAATGCTGAGTAGATCTAATCGCGAATCATCGAGCCCCATCGTGCTGTGCTCGGTGCGTCGTTCCTCGCCTTCCTGCAGCCATTCACTTCTCTTCAATTTCTTGGTTTATTTGCTTCTCCTTTTTTGTGCGGCTGACCATGTTGTGTGCAAGGAGCATGTTTTGCAAATCTCAAGGAGGTTGTGAGGGCAAGGCCAAACCGACCCAAAGAGGAAACGTGATGTGACAAGATTCAATCGGTACGCGCTCCACACTCTGCTCTCGCCCGACTTCGCATATTCAACTTTGGGGCGAACTGTTGGGACTACACGTACTGTACTATTTTTAGAGGAGGAATAGACATGTTTCCATCATAAAACTGCACTAGAATCTCAGGAGTAGCAGCACAATCCCTTACGATCTTCGAAATGAAATTGGGTGTTGGGCGTTGCAACCAATTCCCTTGAGCATAGCACAACGATTGTCAAAGGGAAAACAAAACCACTCCGGAGGCATATAGTTTGAGGGTGTAGGAGAATATTGGCAGCAAGTCCGAGGCAGATTGGGGGTAGGCGGGCCGAGGAGAGACGTTTGTTGCAAGGACCGGTCGTGTTGCAAGGACCGGTAGATGACTGTAGTGACACTGTCCCGTCTCGCAGCGTCTTGCTTCTCGGCATGTCCACCGGCATTCGCTCGTATCGTCTATAAGGGTGCCGTTGTGCTATCAGTTGCAGCCTGCCACCAGCTGTCAACCCGCTGGCCTTCGCGCCGTTTTGAGTCCACGGTACGTTCGTCTGCTATGGACGGTACACACATGTACTGCTGTAGAACTGAGTGACGGTAGCTCGTCTCCTGCTGTCCGTGATCCCAGACGCGGCCGCCGGCAGCTGCCACCTACACCATATGCACCCTCCTCCGATGGCAGCGGCCCGTTCGCACGTCGGACCCACATCTTCAGGTTGGCGCGTGGTGATCGGGAGATAAATCCATACGTATACGAGTCCGGTGGATGTCTGTCTACCCACGCCCCCCTACCACCGACGGTCGCGCACCTCATCCAGCGCGGGATTGCATGGACGTCCATCCCCTAGGTATGGGCCATCCTCGGGCGCGCGCTGCGCCGGTCTTCAACCCGTCCTCTGCTCGCTCGCTGGCGATCAAACCGCCCGCCGCGCCGTCCGGCGTCGCGTTGGCAGGTCTTCTTGTGCCCTGGCCTCGATCATGCCATCGCGCCGTACATATCGCCGGCCCCGCCTTGGCGCGCGTTCCCTAGATGCTCCCGCTGCCATGCTATCTCATGTCATGCTTGCCTGCGACCCTGAGTCATGTCTGCGATCTGACAGGTTGGTCGACGGCGCTAGTGAGCCAGGCGACTCTCAGATCCAGATGTGTACGAGTGCCTAGAACCCACGTGGACACTGGTTGTCACAGACGCCACTACTGTGACCACAGACCGCGTTCGGCTTGCTCGACAACCGTAGTGGTAGGACGTCTTGGTTCAGGTTGTTTGCCGTTCGGTGAGTACTTGCCCATGCAGACATATGTTGTCGTCACTTAGGTGAATTGTTCTACGTTCGCCGCAAGGATTGAGTGCATGCACCGGCGAAGATTCGCGCATCTCATACATATGTTCCTCGCGGCTGTCCCCTCCCTCCGGCGTCTACAGCGCTCGGCTGTCTGCGTCAAGTCTGCTTAGTGCTCAGAGTCAATGGTTCGTACCCACTGCCCACATCACTACAACTAAACTGCCTTTCCGAAGTATATTCCGATCGGGAAACCGATGGGAAAGGACGTTTCTTTGCAGTGCATTGCACGTCTTCACGATTCCATCCACTCACGCTTCCCTATCACGTCGTTTGACGGTGGTGGTGCCCGCCTTTGGACCACGAATGCGATGGCGCTCCGGTCGACTGTGCCGTCGCCTCGGGAGCCTCGAACGTGATATGCGGTTGTTACAGCGGTTTCCATTTCGCTGGGCCCTCCATCACGAAGTCCGTTTAGTCGCACTTCGAACCGGCTCTCAACTCCACACTTACATACAGGCGATAAATTCCTAAACAGACGCGGCAGAGGGTAACTCGTTGCGGCAGGTGGGATAAGCCACCGGCACAAATTGCGATCAAGGGGCTTAGGAAATGGAAACCGCTTTGCTTCATGCGTGCATCGACTCCCAGTGACATTGCAAGTCGTGCCTGTGACAGGGGGGCTAGTACACCGAACTAATCTGACGTGGGTAAACCGACTATGCATCAGTTGTACCAATCAATGATGCGAATGGTGCTTCCGCAGTAGCTCGCGAGATTTTCTTCCGTCCAAGAACGCGAGATCCAGTCTCCGAAGCTCCCTGTTGCTACTCACCAAAAGGATGCTCCCGTTCGCGTGCCCACTCCGTAGCCTTCCTCCTCCTTGCACGCCGTAAGTAGCGCCGTAGCCATATGGTGCAGCGTTCTCAATTCGATTTATCAGCGTCTTTCACGTCATTTGATAGGCAGTAAAGCGAGCCTAGACTCCCCCAAGTGCCAGTTCAACGTTCAGGTCTGGCTTCGATCGGTATGCACGGTATTGTTCGTACACTACTGATGCCACTATCAATACGGCTGTCAGCAACATTTCTACACACCCTATTTGACCCTACCTAATCTTCTTGACAAGTACTTTGTCGTCGCGTCACGGTTCTCTTCCAAATTGTGGCGCTGTGTGCGAGCCGAACGCGCGGGCGCCGCACCCGTACCAAGTGGAACATGTGAATGGACGCCGACGGTCGTTTACATGGTAGGACGATTACCCGGGGAGAGGAGCTTCCCGTTGGTGTTGCTCACCAATTCAGCAAGATGGGACCCGCTGCTACTCACTTGCGCACTAACGCTCGTTCTAATGCTGAGGTCATGCCGAACAAATGCGCGAGTGCCTTCCGTGCTTCTGTCGTTCTGAGAACGTGATGCCACGGATATACATCAATGAACAGGCCCGGTGCGTTTGAATTTGCGATGTATATATTCTGTTGATGAAGCTGTGGCTTTGTATGTCTTACCTTCGTTGACATAGATAGGCAGGTCAATGGGCGCGGCATATAGTTTCAGAGAGAAGACGTAGGCCGAGGGGCACCGTACAATGAGTACATATCAGTGGTGATCCTCTGCGTCTGATTGAAGCGATCATGGGCCTAGGTGCATCAATGATTCTCAGCCCAAAAATACACAAACCCTTCTTTGCCCCCGATCACTGATCCTCGAAACGCTGGCGGTGTCGAACAGTCTCACCACAACGAAATCATCTTTTCCTTTCAACGAAAAGGCGGAAAGGATACCTTATCCTTTTCCACCTGCCTAAACGAGCCAAAGCCTCGTTTTGAATGCCTTTCCGATATTACGAAACCCATGGGAAAGTATGGTTTCCTCGCGATCGCTCAGATCCGTCGGCTTCTCTTCGTTAGACTTTCGCAGGTCCTGGTATTCCACGCGTTCCTCGGGGGAACGTTCGAACACCGGGCTGTCTAGCCTACCACACGACCGTGACACTCATCTTGGCAGTCATGGCAATCTCCTGATCGTGTGCCCGTCTTAAGAGATGGGATTGCATTTAGCAAGCGATAGGTGCGTCTGCTCGCGCGTCCGTTCCTTGCATAACCAGGCTCGCAGGCCCTCCCTCCAGTCAAGGCAATGGCTGACACGGCGGTTCCCCTCGTTTCTGCGAATATCGCGACCATCTTCTTGGAAAGTTTCTTGTACGGCAATTTCTTTGTTCTCACTATCACGTCTGTCTACCTCCTGGCCTACCGGCGAAAAAGGCTGCTCGCGTCACAACATCCACAGGGTGCGGCGCGTGCCGTTGCCGCAGTACTCTTCAGATCGCCCATGTTCCTAGGGGCGATATCGTTATTCGTCACGATCACATCCGTACGTAGTCATGTGGATCCTCTGCATTGGTACTGAAACATCCGTTTAGCACTGGATCCTGACGTGCATCCGCGCGTTCGATGCGTTCGTCAACTTCCAGAATGGGACTGCACCGCTAGAGTTCTACGGAAACCTGAAAGATATCACAGAAGTCGTCAAGACCGGCTGGCTCATGTCTTCATTAGTCATTGGTGACACCCTCGTTGTGAGTACTCTGGATAAGTGGCTGATTTGCCGTGCTGAAAGTTCGTTGTAGATCTACAGGTTGTGGGTAATCTGGAATCGTCGGACGTGGGTTATCATTTTCCCTCTTTGCACACTGGGAGGCCTTACCGGTGAGTACATACGAACGCCTCCGGTGGCTCACAAGCTACTAATACCTGCACGATTCTCACAGCATGCGGTGTCGGTATTACCTATCAGTTCAGCCAGTATTACCCCGGAGAGAATGTGTTCGTGTCCGAGGCAGGTCGTTGGATCACCAGTGACTGCGTCTTCACCCTCTGGTAAGCGTACCTACGCTTTGGGTGAACGCCGGATAACTGAACGCCATTCCCTGTTCGACAGCACGAATGTGTACAGTACCTGTGAGTCAACTCTCCAGACTTTGTTATTCGTCCGCCACTGACGACCGTCACCTTTTATAGCCATGATTGCTTACCAGGTTTGGCGCTCGCATAGGCGGGTTAAGGTGTACAGCGGAACAAACGTGCTGGTGCGTTCATCTTCGCTGTGCCTTTCCACCCACTGATTGTGTCTGATTGTTTTTAGAGCATGTTAGCTGTATTCATTGAAAGTGCCGCCCTTTACACGTGAGTTCCCCCCTGCTGCTGTTGCAAGCCCGTAGTGTTAAACATTGTCCCTTAGGATGTGGACGATGTTTTTCTTCATCGCCTACCAGAGCCATTCCAACCTGCAGTTCGTCGCCGTGGACAGCTGGCCCGCCATGTCGGGTATTTCGTTCATGTTGATCAACGTCAGAGTGGGATTGGGCTGGGCTCAGTCAGGATCAGACCAAAACTTCTCCTCTACCGCGCCTCCCACCCGGATACAACGGACAGAGGTGGCCTCCGCAGTGTCATATCAGATGCGGCCGCTGGCTGTCAAGATCACCGTGGAGCAAGAGGATGAGATGGATGCGAAACGAGTCGATGGTGGAGCGTACCCAATGGCGAGCGTTGTCTAAGGCACCCCCTGAGGCGAGAGTGCGTTTCCTTGGGCGTTTTTCATACTCTATTAGCCATGTATCAGATATACTGCGCACTGTGAAGGACAAGTGGACGGTGCTCTTCAACAGCTTACGCGTCTCGCGACTGTGGGCGACATATAATTATACCATCTGTACTTGACAATGTATAGGCTGGAACGGATCAACCCGTATGCTTTGTGCGAGGGACATGCTCACCTGAGGCGATGACGACATTCCGGGCACGACCTGTAGGTCATGTAAGTACGTTAGTGCTACTACCTGACTATACCAACTCGCTCTGTTAGACCCGTTCGTCAATGATGGTCCCGCCTCACTAAACAAAGAGTATGCTCTTCGTTGTGGTCTGTCTCGTCGCCATGTGTTACATATGTGTGGCTTGAGGGCCGCCAATCCTCCTGATTTGAGCCCTGCGACCGCGAACTCGGCCACGAGTGATGAGTACAATCAATTGTCTGCACTGAGGAACGTACACTCCAAGAGTGGAGCTTATTGATGCGCTGGAGACTGGTAGCACCATCCGAGATTATTGTGCAGAGGTTCGCAATTGAACGTCACGGTTACGGCGCTGTACGCAAGGTGAACGCTCGCCGGGCGTTCACAAGTCTGTCGCATGCGAAGGTTCATATACAGCCCGGCGGTGCAGCTTGGACGGTGCCTTCCACTGAAAGAGCTCTGCCGAAGTACGCTTTAATTTCTGGCATCAACCAGTACTTGGCGCGTTATCCCGTATACCACTTACTACGTGTTCCGGGCCCGAGTGCGGTTCCGCGACGGGATCGGCGCGTTGCCTCACCCGGCGCCCCACTACAGCCTAAGAAAGCCAAGTCTGAGACGACGCAAACGGGAGAAGAGGGAGAACGATGTAAAAATGTCAATTCATGATCATGAGTCACGAAGGAATGCTGAATTGAGATAATTGCACAGAATGCGTCATGCTCTACGTGGTACACAGGTAAACCCAGAGTGAAAGTACATTGAATGCCGTTGATGAGAAGCATGCCATGATGCCGTGTGGTGTTTGCTGATGATAAGAGAATCCTTGAAATATTCTTCAAGGGTTCGCCTTGAGGATGTCGGCGACTGCAACGAACCGGACGTTAATTCCGAATGCAGCATAAGTGGGACTGGATTACCCTTCTCCCCCACGTAATAAGCAGCAGATTGAGTGTGAGATGCGAAGTGCAGAGGAAGAATGGAGAGATCGGCCACGCGGACGTTCGTAGTACCGTATACCTACTTGAGTGTAAGCAAATAGCGAGCAGACACGGTTACATGAACAAACCTTCAAGTTGGGGTCGACAACGCCATTCTTGTCGCGCGGCAACATACTATTGCTGCCAATTGCATGCCAGCACGTGTGAGAGTAGTCGTGCAAGTACTCTGCGCCGGGAGTTCTTAGAGAATAGTCCGGAAGAGAAATGTCATGCACTGACCCTTGATCTCCTCATCCGTGGAGTTCTCCCTTCCGGGATCCACCTCACGTACGACCAACGATTTCCACGGCTCGCTCTCGATCATGCGCTTCGTGTACTTGACGCACTCCTTCATCAGCTCGAGGTCTAGAGAGGACGTGCCATCAGTATGGTACAACACAAGCTTTCCGTATGTATTCACCGTATGGATTCTCGAATAGCGCGACGTCAATTTCGGGGTGCTCCACTGGGTTATTTGACTTGGTGTGCTGGATGACACAGAGACTCAGCATCTGCAATCATCGAGTATGGCATGCACATACAATGCTTCCTCTGATGCATACAATCAGCGAAGCTCCCATGTTCCCCTGTGCATGACTTACCTCGAGAATGGATGCTGCTGGATGGCGAGAATGGTTATCTACGAGATCTGGGTGAGCTGTGCAATGAGTTACTACGAGACATAAAAACTATACATAAGCTTTGCCATCTTCCGGCTTCGCTAATAGATGTAAGTAGGCCGTCAGTGTCGTCGCTTACGTGCATCCAGAACGTCACTTACACCGGTGGCTCATGAAGCAGTTGACGTCGACGAGCTCAAGGTCCGGGACGTTAGGGTCCTGAAGGGCACGTAGCTGGATCTTGTACTGCTCCGCGAGACCCGGCGGCAGCTTACCGCTCTCGATCTGATCCTCAACGAGCTTGGTGAGGTCCTGGATGAGCTCAGGTGCGCCATTGGGGTTCATCTTTTGGAGGGGAAGGAAGCAGTACGCAGAAATACCATAGCGGTGAATGTTGTCGACGCCCTGCTTCCTGTCAGCAAGCACGAAGTCAATGCGGCGAGTTTAGCAGTCTACGGATCACAATACGCACTGGAGCTTCGCCTGTTCTTCGGCGAGCTTCACGTCGCGAAGAATATCGAAGGTCTTGTGAGCCTCCTTGGTGTTCAACTCGTACGAGATCCCTACAAAAGGGTGACAGTCAGTCAGTGTAGGTGCACGAGTATTGAATTGAAAATATTCTCACCGACGAGACAGTGGTCTTGGACGTTCTCGCCAACGCCAGGAAGCTCCACCTTGACAGGGATGCCAGCCTTCTCGAGTACATCACGGCGGCCTATACCAGACAGTTCTAGGACATGCGGCGACTTAATGGTGCTGTGAATATATGAGCTTGGGACAAAGCCAACCCTCGATCACACTTCGTACCCGGCGGAGACGACGACCTCCCTGTTGACCTTCACGGAGTACGTCTTGCCACCGTGGATGAATTCCACGCCATTCGCAACGACACCATCGCTAGAGGGCTTGTCGTCGAAGAGGATGCGTGCGGCGAGAGCCTCTGTCAAGACCTGGTTGGCGGATGGAACTATGAGACGGTGAGTGATCCGTCGGCGGCCCCAAGAGACATACCGTGAAGTTCGGCTTGTCCTTGTTGGGGAGGTAGTGCGCGCTAGCAGCGTACGATCGTGTCCACTGGGCCTTGCGATCCAAGCTGACAGCCGCCTGCCAGCACCCGGTGACCTAGGCGTGGGAGATTAACGACGATCAGCCTCTCATCTGCATATCATGACACTTGCATTGCCGCCGTAAGGATCCTCGAGAAGAGGAACCCCCATGTTCTGCAGCGTTCCCAAGAAGCCGTTTGTGAGCGATACGGCCGTCGCGGGAACTGTCAGCTTGAGCGGGCCACTCTTCCCGCGCCATTCGGCCTTATGAGTGTGGACGAGCTCCTTGAGCTGGTCCTCGGTCGCCTCCGTGAAGCTGTCGGGCGCAAGTCAGGGAAAGTTGTGGTCCCGGTAACCATAGACGTACTCTTCAGTTCGCATGGTGAGCTCCTGGTACGACTTCCAGTTCCAATCTGGATTTCCAAGCTCCTCGAAGACGTCAACATCTTCCTTGGGTGGCTTCGTCCACACATAGAAGTTCATGCCAGAGCTACCACCTGTATTCATAGCTAAACAGACAGCACGTCGCAATCCCATATGATGGAAGCTTACCAAGGCCTTTGCCGCGGTTCCATATCATGGACTTGTTTCGATATTCTTTCTGCGGCTTCGTCTTGAAGATCCAGTCATACTATCGAGTGAAGATTCAGCCGAAAGCGCATAGCGACGGGCTACCACGGTGACAAACCTTTGGATCCTCGAAAGTGCTGCCAAACTGGCCGCCGAGTAGCATCTTTGGGTCATCGAGATTGGCCTCGCCAGCCTCCAGGACCAAGACTGAGCGGTCGGGGAAGTATTCAACAAGGCGGGAGGCGGCAGTTAAACCCGCCGTCTGGTGAATACCGTCAGTAATCCTCGTGCACCGCGAAACGATCAGTGGAGTACTTACGCCACCGCCGATAACGACATAGTCATAAGACTTGCCATAGATGTTCTCAACGCTCGAAACCATGTTTAAAGAGAATGTGATCGCGACGTGGGTGGAACCCTGTATCAATGGCAGTGACGCTGCCGTCTATATGTACGAACGCGCTAATGTTATCAAGGTCGGCCTGTCGTACAGGCGAGTGCTCCGCAAGCCTTCGCTTGGCCAACGGAACGTGTCTTCTTGGAGATAATTCCTTGAGCCTAGAAGTCAACAACTGTCCAGTTTCTGCCGCAGCGCGCGGCGAGAAGGTGATGAGCGTACTAGTAATCCGATTTGTCCTCCGGCAAAGCCCCATATGTACGATTTTGGCAAGCTCGACATATGCCATCGCGTATCAGGAGTCTGAGGCATCCATTTCGGCATCCCTGTCGCGCTCGTCAGCGCCAGGTATTGTGGAACTGGATATAGTTGAGGATCTAGGTCGCGCCCCACGTAAGTGCCCCAAGTGCAGAGTCTGAATGATCAGAAATTACGGTACAAGCTTAGCTCGGTTCAACTCACGATTTCGTACTCATAGCAACATGGTTTCACGAAGACCCCCTGTCTCCGGGTATCTTGCCTCAGCATCGTAGTACGGATCGTCGAGACGCTGCTCACTTCCCGAGCTCAGCTGGGGACACTGTTCGCTCAGCAAGTCGGCGAATGCAATCAGACCCGGGGAATACGATCGACGATCGGTCTGCTGGCATGATTTTGACACGGTTCTGGCGCGAAGGTTAAGTCCGTGTGGAGAGCGTTCTGAGAGCCACAGTGAGAATAGAGCGGGAACATGTTGCCTCCCATTGGGGACCTCCTAAGCTTCATTAGCTTGCTAGCTCGTGTGCGTCGACATGGTGGTTACTGGACTGGCTAGTGACTTGTGAGTCCTGAGGCAGCTCAGTGTCAGCAGACTCGTCTCTCATATGGCATGGCCGCGAAGTCGTCGACAAGAAGACAGAAAGCGCCTAATACTTACCCCGCATCAGGGACTATCAGGGAGGTGCCGCGCATGGAGACTTCTGCGACCGCGTAAACTCATCACGCTCCATTTTAGCTTCCGTTCCTATGCCGCTGTATCGATGCTCCCGACTGGACCTCTCCCACACATCCCCACGCATTGTTCCTGAGGCCGCTACCACCCCCGCTGCGAGCGGACTCACCGTACCAAACAGTCCCGAATGGGTATAACAGAATCCAAAAAATACAGCTTCAGCGCGCAGGATCCCTCAGACAGCAAGCTGCGGCAAGACCACACCGGTCGATACTATAGCATCCATGCATTCATAGTCCGCATGTTGCGCTTTACAGTCCCGAGTCACCCGAAGTTGACGTTTCCGCAAATGTGGACGCAGTTGGGCGTCCTCCGATCAGACGTTAACATTGTGGCCTACTTACGTGAAAATGCTCTCCCGTGCGTACGCGGTACGGCACGCGCTGCCACTTTAACCGACAGGCAAGTCCCCGCCGCTGCTTTGGGCCAAGAACGATCTCACCTGAATCTTCCCCTCGGTTTCAAGGGAAACGCCCCAAGGAGCATATTCACAATCGCGCGAGCTCCTCTTGCAGGGACGACAGCGCGATGAGTTCCCATTGGCTCACCATTTACGGCAACCTACTACTCTCCCTAGCAGTGGCGTTGAGAAGATGAAGTTGAGCGCATCGCACCGTGCACGCGCCATCAGAATTGAGTTTCGGCCCTGAGCGTTCAAGTGGTAGTACGTATGACATAGCAACCCTGCAATAAGTAGCCGCGTACACTCTCTACCAGTCGCACGTCGTGGCTTCCTCGTTGCAGCAGTCACTTCTCGCAGAAGTCGACACCTCTGGTAAGGCTGTGAGCTCTTAGACTTAGGCGCGACGCGCGAGCGCAAACACTTCGAGGGCGGGAAATCTTCTTTCGGCTCGAAAGAGCCTTTAAAGCATCGCGACGGCAAGATACTACTCTCCGGTCTATTCGCTCCTTCGCCCACCATGGCATCCAACCTCACACTTCAAGCCGCAGAGCAGCTTGCCAAGTCGACGTACGGCGTTCCTATCATCTCTTGCGTGCGCCTACAGTGTTCTGACCTAATCTTCCCCGTCATCCAGGGAAGGTCCTGCCCTTGTGGGTGTGTTCGTGAACCTAACGTACGACGACCTTTCACATTTGCGTTGCGGAGCCCGACTAACCTACCTTGCAGTCTGTTTGGTGTCATGATCTCGCAGTCGGTCTTTTACTTCACGAATTACCCTAAGTGAAGTATTTCTTTCCGGAGAAGTGCAAGCTTTGCTGACGCATCTATGATCAGTGACCCAAGGTGGATCAAGTGCTATGTAAGTGGGCGATTTGATCAACATCGGTTCTGCTGCTCAATCCATTACATAGGTCGCCTTCCTCGTCCTCGCGGATACGCTAAACGCGGTCTTCATCTGCGCCTGGATCTACCGGGTGTTGATCAACAACTTCGGTAGGTTCTGCGTCCGCGATATGTAGACTGTACTAAATGCTTTTTGTCAGGCAACGTGAACGCGCTCGGGAGGGGTGATTGGCGTAAGTCCAGTCGCCACACGCAGTATATTTCTCTGCTGATTTCCTTATCTCATCAGTCTTCGAAACGGGTGAGCAGATCTCGTTCGCCGTGTGCGCAGAGTATTCACAGCCAAAACCACCTCTCCAGAGCAAGCATTGACCGTAAGCTGACCTATATTTGGCGTGAATCGGTAGCCGCTTACACGAGTAGTACAGGGCATCGTTTCGTTTCAAGTCCAGATGTTCTATGCATGGCGTATATGGAAGCTTGTCGGCAATAGGTACCTTGTGGGGCTCGTAGCCCTAACAGCAACCGTAGGAGGGCGTAGGTCATCCCCCTTCCCTGCAACTCTGTCCACAGTCTCACGGGCGTGAGGATAGTTTCCGGCATTGGTACCGCAATTGCAATCGGGATGAGGCCTGAGTTCTTCGGTTTCATCCATCTCAAGGTAGGCCCTCACATTTGTTCAATGTGCGACGCTTTTGGCGCTGACGCGTGACGTAGCAAATCATCATCCTGTGGCTTCTGGGAGAGGGTATCAGCGACATCATCATCACAGCGACCCTCACTTGGTACTTGGTGAGTATCTCGGCGGATGGCTTCACGCGGCGCGGGTCTCACACCACGATGTAGCGTAAGCATCTCGGTGGGTACTCGAAGACGGACGGCGTCGTCTCGAAGGTCATGAACTGTAAGGGGACTGTATACTTGAGTGACCGGTCGCTTACCGATCGACCCTGCAGTGATCGTGTCGAATGGTTTGCTGACGGCGACCTTCGCTATCGGCGATCTAATCTGCTATTTCGCCACGGTACGTTTCTTACGTCTTGGCTACCAGATCTTCCCCCTGACAATCTCGCCAACAGGAAAAAGCGTACCATCTGAGTGAGTGCTATCTGTCTTCCATGCAACGCCAATACCTGACGTCCCGGGAGTCTTCAACTTCCCGTTGTGCAAGCTGTGAGTAATGCCAGATGGGGCCCCACCTTCAGAAGCGATCGTGGTGATCGCTGATCTGTCTTCCCTGCCAGGTACGGTAACTCTGTCATGTCGACACTGAATGCGAGAGCCATCTTCATGTCGTCATCGAACGGCAGCCCCTCTGCGTACCATAGTGACCCGCCAATCAAGCTCGGCGACCGGTCGGGCAGGGTAGGGCACGATTGTCACGTTGCGATGACACGCCTAACTGTGCTTTTCGATGGACAGCCTGACATCAGTGGTATCCTGGCGACGTCAGCGGACGGGGCACGTACACAGACACAGGTGAGAGGTGGGAGCTCTACGTCACGTCGAACGAAAGCTGATCGCTGCAATAGATTATGGTGAATGTGGAGACTCACGAGATGACCGACATCCAGGGTAGCACTGATCAAGTCTCGGACGACTACAAGCACCCGCAAGACGATTACAAGGGCGCCATCGTCGTGTAGTAGTTGCCACGCGGATAGATCCAACCATTCGTTGACCCGGTACATGTGACTCAATTGATGTGTGAATAGCACTGAATGCTCGAGGCATGGTATTCGTATTCTTGCGCAGGGTCGGGTGCTTGTAATACGCTAGGCATGTTGACAAATACATAATGCTGGTATAATACACAGACAATAGTACATACTGTCACAGGTACATAGTGTACTGCTTGCGCGCATGCGCGCGGCGATGATATCATTGATGTTGTGCTGCAGATACTGCGTGGTCATGAAATTGCGGTATGTGCGCACCAATCGGGCACTGGCAGCTGGTCTTCAAAGTGCCCTGTAGGTGTCTCAGGCCGCAAGTGCATAGTGTGACCTTCGTGGCACGCGACGCAGTCGATGCGTTGAGCATGCCGTGAACTACGAAGTCTGAGAGAACTACAAATTCTGAGAGAACTACAAAGTCTGAGATCGGAGAGGTCTACATAAGCCATAGAAGAGTCCCCGACTCCTCCCGTAGGGAGGGAGGGCTTTCTCGTACCCGTGGGAGAATAGTCCGAAACGAGCACTGACCGTCCTATTATGGCAACGGTTTGCGCGCCTTCACTCGATCGCGACCGTGCGCGATTAATCTCGCGCCCTCTCGTCCCCTCTCGCCGCGCTGCCTGGGCTATAGCTAGTTGGTGTTAGTGTATGTGTTCGGCTTGTTGGGCCTTTCTGTGGCTACAATACAATGAAGGGAACCTGAAGGTCTCTTGTATTAGCGTCAAAGGGAGAAGCTGAATGGTTGTAGGCCCGAAGCGCCCGGGCGGCGGGAGTTACTGCGCAAACCGAGGAGTCGGGGAGGGCGCTTGCGCCGCTAAGGGGACGACGAGTCGCGGCGCGCCGTGACGCAATTTGCTACTTACTATCTTCAGTGTTTGAAGTACCGATGACTTTGATTGGTGATCCGATCGTGGAACTACTTATTGTGTACTTCAGTCTCCGTTCAAAATTTGAGTCCGGCGCCACATCAGACTCTCTGGGCAACAGGCTCTAGGCTCTGGGTGGTTGAGTTTCATCACCGTGCGACACATTGGTCACCGTGAGTATAGCTCTACCGGAAGAGCAATCTGGCCACCGCTGTGATCTCAAGGCAACGGCAACAGGTAACAGAAACGGCCCATCGAACAGTACTAGTACTGTTCGTCTGCAAGATTAACCTCGAAGCGCGTAGGCGGCGCGGAGCATCGGGTGCTATTCGCGATGCGGCACACTACGAATGTCCGCCCAGGTCGCCGGACGTGTGCCAGCGGATATAGGCCCCAATTACCGCGCCGAAGCAAGTCTCTGACGTTTCGTCGCAGCCACCGACGCTGTAAGTTCGTAGGTCTGCGCATGTCTCGCCGTCGCGTAGGGGTGTGCATATGCGCTTAGCCACCAAGCTCGTGCGGCCCGACGCTCAGGGACATCGTCTTCTGGACCCCCGTCACGGAGCGCTCCGTGCGAATTCATTTATACTGGTGATGCCACCTGCGCACGCCGCGGCGCGCTTCCCGGGAGCAACCTGGGAGTCGCGTATCGTTCAAACCTGATCTATCATATATAATCCAGAGGCGCGGGGGACGTTGTCGGGGACGGACTGGTCGCTGCTGGACACTCATGACGGGCCCTAACATCCACCTAGACGCCACCGTAGGGTGTTTCTTCGCCGGTATACTGCTGTCGGTGATGTTCGTTGCTCTTTGCGTGTCGAGGTTACACCTGTATTGACTACTGTTCACAGATTCTACGGAGTGACGTGTGCGCAGACTCTGTTTTACGTATCGGAGTACTCGAAGGATCGATGGTTGATGAAGGGTCTCGTGAGTTCATCTGCCTTTTCTGCTGCATTTCGCGTACTGAGACAGCCTCAGGTCACACTCCTGTTGTACGAGTCTTGCTCTGCGAGTTGTGTTTGAGCACTTATAAATCTCGTACAGCGTGCTGGACACCGCGATCACAATGGCTGATCTCGACGTACGTGATGACTACGAGCTTTCGGAGCGTGTCCTGCTAACGATGGTGGCAGATCCTCTGGGGATATACTGTAACCAACCACAGCAATCCACTCGCGCTGTTTGCCCTTACCGAGTAAGTCGTTGTTCTTGAGATAGATAATGCTTACCCTGACACATGCCTGTTTGACAGCTCGTTTCTGGTATGTGGTCTTCTCTCTCGCTTGCTACAAATGTTCACTGATGTGCGCGTGCGCAGGTCGACTACGCCCTTTCGGTAAGCGCGACTTTTGTTCAACCTGTTCTGGCAGTGCTCAATCGTGATATAGGCCGTTACGGTGCTTCTCGTCCAATGGTTGTGACTTTTTCGCTTACTCGCCTCAGTCCATGTGTTGATCCGCCCTAGCTGGTACATGCGCAACGTCTGGCAGTGTAAGTTACACAGAAAACTCAGTCCTAATGCCCTTCATTGACACCGATCAGTCCTTTCGCAACGTTGGTACAAGATACCGCTCACGGCAGTTTGTGTACGTCTCTCCTTACGTCCCACTGGAAAGGGTTCGGGCTGAATGGGTGAACAGCTGATGCTAGCTCTCACTTCTTGTGGTAAGCACGATAGACCAACTAGACTTCTCGTCACGCTCACCACGTCTTCAGCCTGCAGTCTTGGTACGGGCTCATCAAAAGATGTCATGAAGCGAGGGTGGCTAATTCTGTCCGATAGCTAGTGTATATCTAGGGTATGTTCTGTTCATACTTTGGACTGTTGCCGCATCACACAATGGTCTACAACATAGGAACATTGATCGGACGGTCCCGGGAATCTTTGTAGCGACCAAGGTGAGTGATTCACCTCGATTGGTTCGCTTGCGAGTTGCCATCTCACTCATAATGCCTAGATCCCAGCCTCCCTTCAGACGGTGTCTGCGTCGGTCACTGACATATACATCACGGTAGCGCTCACGCTTGTCCTGCGTGGAGAGAGGACAGGGTTCAAGCAGTACGTCTGCTGCGCGCTCTAGTTACTCCAGTGCTCATACTGGCCTCGCGCAGTACGGAGACTCTCATTCGGAAGCTGATCACATATGCCATCAACCGCGGCGCTCTGACAACGTAAGATCTTGTTAGCGTGTTGGTCTCTCACTAATTGGCGCTGTAGTGCGTTGCAGATCGGCCAATTCCTTACAGTAGGCCCCCCTCCTATTCGCTGCTCCAATGATTGATGACGGCCGCTGCAGTACGTGTCCTTGCCAGACACAACATTCGTTTGGGCTATCTTTCACTTCGTGGGCTGTAAAGGTACGTTGAGATGGAATGAAGCAGCTCGATCATTCTCTGACGTCTCCGCGCAGCATATGTGAACTCCTTGCTAGCAATGTGGGCCTTCATCAATGATCGCTGCGCGCGCTCATCTTGATTTTGTTCTAGTTTGAACGCTCGCCACTACCTTCAAGTTCGGGGAGGAACTGGAGAGACCACAGGCGGAATATCAGCCCAGGAGATCGCTTTAGAGAGCCTACGCGGGCAGAGGACGCAAGGACATAGTTTCAAGCAGTCAAGGTTCGTCCTTATTCCCCGACAATGCTACAAATACACTCACACTCACATTGGTCTCGGAAGAAACAGCCGCCCGGCTCCTCGACACCTGCCCAATCAAGCGATCATTACCTTGACCACGACAACGGAGGTACTCGGCGACGATGGGATACCGGTGCTAGAATCAGACAAGTTCCACTCTGAGGGTCGGGCGTAGGCACTGCAGGCGTTGCGGTGGTCACATGCGCTCTCGTTATCATCATTTAATCCTGAACTCGCGCGCTCAGGCGCGATCACCTGACCAGACGCGGTTGTGGCGACATCAGGCAAAATCGGCTGGGCGCGTTGTGACTTCCGCCCACCGTCTACAGTAGCAGTAACAGAGATGTGATGCTGCTTTCAACTATTGTAGTGATATCTTTCTACAATACATCATGCACGGTGCCTACTCCACTGGTCCCCGTCGTGCACTAACACTGTGAGCGTACTGCCATATAGTGAGATTTTTATATTGCAGTGAGTATGCTAGTTTCAGATCCTAAGACCACAATTTGTGTTTCCTGAAGCGTCACACTGCTGCAGCAGATCCGCTGGTGTTTGGAAAGATGATCAGGGACACCCTCAATTGAGCCCGTTTCGATGACTGGTAAGTCGACCCCGGGGCCTTAGCGCCCCAGCACCCCACATGATAGAAGGCATACAGTGTGACATACAGTACCAAATTGATATGCCTCATCAAAACAGCTGCTGTGAAGACTGTTGGGATGGTCCTGGAGGAGTAATCTCAAGGAAGTGAACCGTGCATGAGACGACGCGCCACAACGCAGGGTCCTTCCTGAAAGGGACATTGATCGCTCCCCGACTCCGAGTCGGTCCGCCTTCTCTTCGAAGCACTCACTCAGTGCCTACAGCTCTCATACATACATTCATGAAGAGAGATTGACTGCCTGTCGTCGAGGCGCACAGATCAGCGTCGACATAGGCAGGGAGGTGATGCCGAGGCGGCAAGAACCTGTGTAGCCGCTGGCACCAGCCCAATGCACGCTCGGCAGACTTGCATAAGTATTATCTGAGGGCAACAATTCCCTTCAACCGTTCCCGTCAATTAGTGGTCATATCATCACGTTGTGGTTCCAGCACAGCTAGATACAAGATTGTGGGGACGAGGGCTCGACTTCCTCCGGGAACATCGTTTTTACTCCATCGTTGGCTCTGAACGACAACGGCGCGGATGCCCTGGCAGGTGGACTCCAGCTACGTGTTAGCATGGGTGTTGCGTACTATGAGAAACAGCCGGCTTCGGAACCAGGGCGGCCCCTAGACCTTGCGATGCACCTCTGCTACTAGAGGCCTGGCATAACTTGAAAGACGGTCCGTCGAGTGGTCAGAAGGCGCGGTGAGTTGAATCATGGCTTGTCCCGCATCTGAATCGCTTGAGTATTCGTGCCCTTGCAAATGATGCTGCTCTCAAACGCTCTTAATGACCAACGCTACCGAGTACACCGGCAGAGGTAGCGGCATAGTGGCACGACAGAGTCTACAGCACCATGATTAACCAAGTAGACTCGAGTACAGCTTAAACATTACATACCATCATGTGGATGAGTGAGTTTCCGTGGCCCCTGGGCAACTTCAGCCTCCTTAGGGCAAGCGTAGCTGACCGCTCGGTCGTTCTGCAGATCTAGAATATCATGAGTTCGTAGTTGTACGCATACGCGGCGTGTATCTTTGGTACGGAGTCTAAACACGTGGCATAAAAATATAAATGAAATAAAAAGTTGTACGCGGCGCCTATCTCACTCAATTCCGAGGACCCCGGGGACCACGCTTACTAATTTAGGGTGTGACCGCCATTTTCGTGCGCTAATAGTGCCTTGCTTCGACCTCTCACGACAAGACAGGTGCTTACAGCGCTTTCCATATCGCTAGGCCCCTTGATCGCGAAACACGTCCAGTCGGACTGCAGCGGAACATACAGATAACCCTACCTATCGCTGAGTAATATCTCGTGCCGGTGGCTTATCCCACCTGCCGCGACGAGTTACCCTCTGCCGAGCCCGTTTTGGAATTAATCGCCTGTATGCAAGTGTCGAGTTGAGAGCCCGTTCGAAGTCCGACTAAACGGACTTCGTGATCGAGGGGCCTAGCGATATGGAAACCGCTGTACATTGTAAGTTGCATCACCGACAACACCGCGACCCTGTGTTCTGGAGGGAAATATACATGCAACAGCAGCTACGGATGTGAAGACTAGGCGCTGGTACGTATACTTGCCTCAGTCGTCCGCACGTCGCAGGCAGTCTCCGTACTAGGTGGGTGAGTTTCATTAGATCTGGACAGTACAAATTCGGACTGGCCATGGGTGAACCTCCCCTCCCGTTCCATCGGTAGCTACTCACGTTCGTGAGGCTATGGCAGCCTGTGATTCCGAGATCTGTCAGTCAATCGTGGTTTGAGGGGTGCCCCTTGACACTGGCAGCTGCTCCTTCACGCAGTCAGCGAGCGCGACACTCTAGTCACTTCGATAGAGCGTCCTATCAAACTCAACGTCTTTGTCTATTCATTTCGGAACGCCGAGCCTGGAAGAGCTGATGCATGATGTCTTAAGATCACTCAGGTCTGGTCACCGGATGATAGGCATGTAAGCACTGTTCTCACTTGCTACGTAGCGATTGTCTCCTACTTCATCCCGCTAAAGCATGACTCTCGGCAGGCCCTTGAATGCTTGGGTCTTAGGGTAATCACTCGTTTTGATGAGATGAGGGCATGAAGGGCCACCTCTGCAGTCCTCGATGCAGTCACCGCTGTCAGCCACTTCACTATCGAAGCACGTGAATAAGTCCAAGTGCGAAGTACTTGGTTATCCATCACATCATATAACAATCAGCATGGTTGATGTGGCTTCGGCGAAGTTACATATCTCTAACACAGGTCCAGGGGTCGCGACTTGCGAGCGTCCACCCTACTCTATAAGGAGGAAGCTCAACATCGTCTGCAACCATGGCCTCTCGACGCGCAGTTCCTCCCGCGCCCAATACTCAGGCACTGTCGAACTCTGCGTTTCAGCTTCCGCCTTTGGACGGCTCGCTGGCATTCCCAGAGCTGTACGATTGGCATGGCGTTCACAACCCCAAGCATCGCCTGTTCGTCTTTGCCCGGAGCGATGGCTCCGTCCGCGAGATCGTCTTCTCGGAGGCCGCCCATGCGATACATGTCGGTGCACGGATCATCGCAGAGAGGTTAGGGACGAGTGTGGACACAGAAGAGAGTGCCGTCATAGGGATCGTCGCGCCATCCGGTAAGTCCGTTCGATCGATTCGATCCCCTCGATCCCCTACTCACGCGAGGGCAGACGTCATGGCGTACTACATTACGAAAGTCGGTATCATGCGTGCGAACCATGTCGCCTTCCCCATATCTCCCCGAAACTCGCCGGCGGCGATCGCGCACCTCATTCACAAGGCCAATATCAAACATGTCCTGGTCGGGCATGACCATTTTATGCAGAGCCTCGTTCAGGAGGCTTTGCAGATTCTGAAGTCCCAGTATCAGGATGTGGCTCCGCCGACCACGTCGAACATGCTCACGTTCGATGAGCTGTTCCTCGAAGAGAACCGGGCCAAGCCGTTCACCAATGACTTGCCGTACAAGTTCAGAGGCCCAGATGCTCCTGGACTCATCTTGCATTCTTCCGGTTAGTTTCCCATCAGCTGACGCTGAGCTAGGGAAAACCGACTGATCAACCCTCTAGGATCCACTGCCTTCCCCAAACCCATCCTGTACACCCTGCACCGGCTGTCGCTGTTCTGCATGATACCCTTCTATGGAGAGCGAGACTTGACGAATGTCGTCTTCTCCATGCACATGATGCCCATGTTCCATGGTATGGGTATGGGCCTGATGTTGTGGACGGTAGGCGCCGATACTTTGCCTAGACGTCATAGCTGATCCAACGCGTCCGCCAAACAGGCATCTTGCGGATTGGCGATGAGCACCTTTGAGCCTGGAGGCCATGCGCTGGCCACGACCCCCAAGGCTATCCTCGAGGCAGCAAAGGCCAGCGGGAGCGACTTTCTATTCTCTGTGCCTGCTGTGATCGAGGTACGTCGCGCGATAGCCCTATGAACCCGAGTTCTGACTTACTGGCCCATCACAGGCGTGGTCTAGAGATCCAGAGAACGTGAAATGGCTTGCAACGCGCCATGGCATTGTAAGGCGTCTGATGTCTTCTTTGTATCTCTGCTTGACACAACGTCTGATAGCTTTTCGGTGGCGGTCCGCTCAACAAAGTCGTCGGCGACTTCTTGACTGAGCACGGAGTGAAGATGTTTATTCTGTACGGATGGTGAGTAACTGCATTCTGGAAAATCCACGGCCATATATGCTTATGCTTCGCAGCACGGAAGCAGGCATCATGAGCGTGATACTACCAGGTGCGTGCGTAAGACTGATTCGCGAATCGCCGAGCTCATAGGGCGAAGGCGATGAGCCCGGCGCCGACTGGGAATGGTTCAGAATGTCTTCCATTCTCGACGCTCACTATGAACCATTTGGGGACAACCAGTTCGAGTTTATGATTGTAGTATGTTGGATCATTCTTCTGGTGGTACCTTGGATACATCTCAGACTGACGGGTGCGGACAGCACTCGGACAGATGTCACACTAATGTCGTCAACACCAAGGTCAACGGCGTGGATGCTTACGCCACTTCAGACCTACTCATCTCCCATCCTACTCGACCTGGCTTTTGGAAGGTCTTTGGACGTGTCGATGATCAGATCATACATAGCACTGGCGAAAAGGTAATTGTGGTTTGCAGTGCGGGCACGTCTCAGATTTGACCTCATCGTATTTCAGACGAATCCGGGCCCGTTAGGTACTGTGGTGACAGATACAGTTTACGGCGTCGTTGACACCGTGACATACAGAGAGCATGCTGAACCAGGATCCTCACGTCCAAGCGTCTGTCATGTTTGGACGCGGCCGTTTCCAGGCCGGCGTGCTGATAGACCCCAAGCCCCAATTCAAGTTTGATCCGTCCGACGAGAACAAACTTGCCGAGTTCAGGAACAGCATTTGGTGAGCGCGCCCCAGAATTTGCCCACGGAAGCGAGACCTCATCTCTGTAGGCCTACGATAGAAAAGATGAACGCGTTTGCTCCACAGCACTCTCGGCTATTCAAGGAGGTTCGTGATCTCCATTCTGTCATACGTCCATCTTCGGCGCTGAAGAAGTGCCGGGCGTGAACGCTGGACATAGATGATTTTGGCTGCAAAGCCGGATAAGCCCTTCACGTATACAGCTAAGAATACCGCGCGTCGCCAAGCGGTGATTAACGACAATGAGCCTGAAATCAACGCACTTTATGATACGGTTGCGGAGAGTACTCAAAGTTCGATCCCAACCCCAGAAATTTGGGACATAGTCGCTACCATCAGCTTCGTACGAGATGTCGTCGGAAAAGTGCTGCGGACCCCGGTCAATGATGACGATGATCTGTTCGAGAATGGATGCGACAGGTGAGTGCGGCGGTCAGCGGCGGACTTTGAGCGTATTCTGACAGGAAGCAGCCTTCAAGCGACTTGGATACGTAACACAATTCTTCGCGCCTTGCGCGACTCGGCACAACTCGATACTCGTGCAATTGCTGGCGGATTCATCTACGAGAACCCGACTGTCACGCGGTTAGCTCAGTTCGTGCATTCCCTCGCAGCAGGGACTCACAAGTACGCGGACGAGTCCCCCAAGGCAAAGGCAGATCTCATGCGCGCGATGGTGGAGAAATACACAGTGGACCTGGGGCCTAGGACCGCGAGCAACCAGAACGATGTGCCTAGAGCAGACGGTGATGTGGTGCTCGTGACCGGAACGACTGGTAGCCTTGGCTGCTTTATACTTGCTTCCTTGATAGAGGACACGAAGGTATCAAAGATTTATGCATTGAACAGGGCGGCAGAAGGTGCGGGATCCTTACCGGAGAGACAGAGGAAGTCACTGGAGTCCCGAGGGCTGGATCCTGCGCTTCTTGAATCAGACAAAATTGTCCTTCTGGAGGGCAATGCTGCCGCCGAGAACCTTGGCCTCGAGGAGTATACTTACCTTCAGGTATGCCGCCACAGTTGCCCACCTTAGCTAGCACGCTCATAGCGGCCCTGTGAAGATCCAACGAACTGTGACACACATCATACACAACGGTAAGCATTAACCATCAAGGGCCGAATGCATACTCACGGCCCCCTTCTAGCCTGGCGTGTCGACTTCAACCTTGCCCTCGCGTCGTTCGAGTCGAATGTGAAGGGGTTACGCCATTTGATTGACCTGGCGCTCTCTACTCCTCAGCTGTCCAAATTCGTTTTCGCGAGTTCCATCGGCATTTTGCGCTGTACGTTTATGGAGCAAAGCGGTACAATGATGGTTTCTCACATATCATCGCAGACTACGACGGGACTCAACCAATCCCCGAGAGCCCTGTTGCCGCCGAAGTTGCTACGGGCAATGGATATGTCCAATCGAAGTGGGTCGCAGAAGGAATTCTCCAGAAAGCTGCAGATTGCACCTTGTTGAGGCCGACCATCGCTCGAGTGGGGCAGATATGCGGAGGAAGAACTGGAGCGTGGAACAGCAATGAATGGTTCCCACTGATGGTCCGGAGTAGCACCACCCTGCAAGGCTTCCCTCAGGATCACCGGGTGTGTCACAACGTCCCACATCATGAATCATCGAACTCATTACCTCCGGTGTCCCGGATTTCTCAGGACGTCGACTGGATCCAGGTGGAACTCGCGGCCAGGGCCTTATGTGACTTCCGCCAGCACGACGATGCGGGTGCTCGTCTTGTTCACCTGGTCCAACCCCAGCCCGTACTGTGGTCATCCATCGCTGCGGTGGTGTCGGAAGAGCTTTCGGTTCCGCTCGTCCCCTACGATGAATGGCTCGCAAAGCTCGAAGCACGCGCGGGTACTCTCCCCGAGCAGAGCAAGGGTGGGGTGCATCTGCGCGTGGAGGATCTCGAACGGGTCCCCGCCCTTCGACTTCTGCCCTTTTACCGGGCCCTCAAACACGGTAACAACGAGGAGGGGAATGCACTAGGCTTCCCAAGGCTCGACACCAGCCGCGCAGTCGCTGCATCGTCGACGCTGGCTGATCCCCGTGTCCCCCAGGTCACCTCGGGTATAGTCAAAAAGTGGCTCGAGTCATGGCGTGCCAGTGGCGACATACAGGCATGAGGTTGAATGATACTACCGGTGTAGCTTAATATTTATTGCATACGTGTATCACTGCTGCGTGCGGTCTCGTAGACGAGTACTAAGAGATATGGTATATTTATGCCACGATGTGTCTGCCCTTGGCACCGCTCTACTAGTACCCAAGTGTGCTACTAGTAGTAGGAGTCATCGGGGGACATTCAATACCTCGGCGCGGACACGCTGGAGTGCACTCAAGCATACATAGTAACTCTGTTTTCAATGGGTACTGCACGGTAGCGTCTTCTGCGTTCGGACGTAGGTTCGCGTCGGGTAACTGCAGCTGACCTACACTGCGGACAGACCGGTATTTCTGGCCTTCTAAGGTGACCATAACATCGGGAAACTATGTCATTTATTTTTGATACCGAACATACATTCTGCTCTGCGTTCTGACATCAAAAAAGGCGGCATTTCATTGGCTCCATCAAGGCTATCTTTCCATGTTAGGCTTGCTAACACTTATAATGCTAGAAACCATATATAAATGACATGCCTTCACCATGTTACGGCCACCTTAGGAAGCCGAAAATACTGCTTTGTCCGCAGTGCTAAGTAGTGCGCATGTAGATCATGTGATCATCATCAGAGGCTCGTCAGTTCCCCAGCCACCACCTCTTTGGACCCTCTCTCATCTGTGGATTGACTGCCTTGCGGATTGGCTTTGATATATGAAGCTGACTGACGAAGTCAGCTGTACGCAAATACAAGACGCGCTGGAGCCCGAGTAAGTAGTATTGTTGCGAACCAGCTACATACCAGCAACTTACAAGGTTCCTGTTAGACAGGCCGCGGTAGCGATGGTGGGGTGTAGCACAGTTCTCAGGGAACAGCACCCATTTGGTCAACAGTAGAGAGCAGCGCGTCCAGGAGGTCCTCGGCTCCAACGCATCTTCAAAACACGGTGTGTACACATTCGTTGATTTCCCCGTATTCTGCTTGCTTCAAACTGCCTTTTCTTTCTCGCATGCATCGCGCAATCTCGGCATCGGCCGTAGCTTGCGTCCTACAGCGCCGCATCGCTCACGGACCCTGCGCGTCGGACCCTATGGGACTGCGCAGCCTGACCCAGCGGGCCAGCGCCGCTTTGGGGCGCCTGACCATTGCCAAAGGGGCGTAAGCGGGAGTGGCAGGAGTACTGCCGAGTACTGCACAAAGGGCACCCTCGCACCCTCGTTTACTTGCCATCTCGTCTACTCTCAGCGTAAGTTATCTGTAGAACAATCGAAGTGGCGTTCACCCTCAATCTGAGAGGCCGAGGTCTACTTTCGCCCGTTTCTTTCATTGCACTCAGCAGTCATGCCTATGCTATTCGACCCAGCGACTGCAGCTACTGATAATACCATTTCCTTTAGAGATTGCATAGCCAATGACGCGGCAAGCTTTGAGCGCGTGCATATTCAAGATGATGGTGCTGGAAGGTGATTGGTGATACCAAGGTTGTACACTGCACTGACTGGATGAAGTCTAGCTCGGAGTGAGCCAGGCCTGCGGCGACATCGAGAAGCTCTCAACGCGATTATCCGTACCTTCTGGACACGCTCAAAATGCACCAAGCTGACGCGTACCACATTGCCTGCGACTACACGGGCGCAACTCGCGAGATTTTGAGGACATTGCGTTCGGCAGGCTCTGCCAAGGATATTTGTACGTTCAAGCTCAGTCTCAGTTACGTGTGATGCGCCCACGTTGACAAGCGCACCTACGGCGCGGAGCAACCGCCGGGGTGGCTCTGTGTGTCCACCAGGTATACGACGTGCGCCGCATACGCTATCGATAACAGGCCCACCCGTCACGAAGTCAAAGTCCTACATATGCGCTTTGATTTGAGGACACCCTATCATGACCTGTCTTCACGCAGTTCCCGCGGTGGTCGCATGGAAAGCCGTACTAGAGATGGAGAACGTAGCTGGCCATGCGTAACGTGCAACGCCAGTGGATGGCCTCACTCGACCTATGGCATGTACACCCCACACGGCATCATGTTCGCAAGCCTTAAGACATGCTACCCTGGTGTGATGAAGTAGTTCAGTGAAATGACATGGACAGATACCGGTATGGTGAGTCGTGATACTAATTGAAAAGCGTACAGGTCAATTGCGCGTGGTTCTAGATACGCATCAGCCCGGAACGGCCTGGAACGCAAGTGAGGCACATGCCAATTCTGTTCGCGGAAGTTGAGAAGCGCGTCTTCCCCAAAGAACGACGCAGACGCCATTCTTTGATTGCCTTGGTGCGCCAATCTTGCCATCCTTCTTCTCCCATTGCTAGAGAGATCGCTATGATGTCGGGGTATATTGATGGCCGAATATCATCTAGTACTACGCAGCCCAGAAGGCGTACGGTCGCCGTCGTGAAAAGGGGATCCAACACCGGTGTCTTTGCGCTGAGGTTGTAGTTCGCTCCGGGAAAGCACCACAGTAACGCATAGGGCACGATGGTACCAAGCAGTCGGCTCTCCCACAATCAGAATGCAAATTCGAGCAAGCGAGACCGCCCCTCAGTTTCACGGGCAGATCTCCTGGCCCGACTTGGTACCGAAATCAAATGTACGGGTCCGAAAATTCTGTTATGACGCCTGATTGCAAGCCAGAATAACTGCGCACGCGCGTGTATCATCATGAGCACGAGGTCAATATGGTTCAGAACCATCGTCGAGGCAGAGCTGTTTGTCTCACAAGAAGGTGACGGGCTTTTGTGTTCAGCGCTGATACAGTGTCGAGTCTCAAATCGTTGCCCTCGATTCAAACTTCCTCTGAGCTTGTGCGACGTAAGTACTACAGCACTTCTCATATCCTCAGCATTGACGGTGACTGACCGGGGTCAAGGACAACTAAACAATGACGTCGGCTGGCGAAGCACCATGTGCCGTGTTTGACAGCAGGCGCCTCGAAGCACGCTGCTACAACCTTCCTTTCCAAAAAGCCCCACGATGCTCATAGCCGCATTGCCATTCGCAGCGCCCTCCGATACTTCCACCCGCACAGGTCGGCGGGAGTCTTTCCTCCGTATGTGTACACTGTGTCATACACCAGTCCGCGCACCGTCTGGGAGGATTCCACAAATATCTGTAGACGCAATAATCTCGCCAATCTGCATCAATACAGTGTTGCAGCGTTCTTCATAGTCGGCCTCGACAACAACAAGACGTGTAGGCCGAGTTCGGGAGAAGGATCCCATCGTGCGTCCGACGGTTCGAATCACATACGAGCGTCTCTTTCCCTGATGCTGACTGCTTGTTGCATTTAGGTCAAATCCTGTTCGGTATATCTAGCATCTCCGAGGATACCATTCAGCACCAGTGCCAGCAAATGTAGATAGGCAACAGTACTCTTAGGCTTCGTTGGCGCCGCGGAGACTGCTGCTTGCCTTCGTGATTGTCACCGCTCCATAACCTCAAATGTCCCCGCCACGCGTGCGCGACTTGAAGGGGAATGGGCCACACGCACCAGGTACGACCGCACGACCTCGATTCCCCGTAGACGCGGACAGACCGTTCTCGAAGGGGACCAACCAATGACGTTCGACCACCGATTGCGAGCTTCCCTCCGGCAAGCATACATATCATCACGTATACAGAATTCCCGCTGATCAAGTCCCGCCCAGTTTGAAAGTTCCCAAAGGGTTTCTTTGTTCTTCACCGCCTAGAACGCGAGAAGGCGTGATGACCCTTCTTCTCCATATCGTTCGCCGTCTCGCATGTTCTATAGCTGCGATCAAATTCACGGAAATCTCAGCCACTCCGGACATGAGCCAATCCCAAGAACCTCAGATGCTCCATTCCTTAGTGCTACTTAAGCAGCACGAGGTGCGAGCAATACAATCTCGTATACGTACCTCCCGCAAGTGAGTACCCTACAGTCGCCATGTCGTCGAATGACGCGACCCCCATAGCCATTGTAAGGTTTCTCAGCGTCAACAAACCGAAAGATTAACACCTCTGCCTAAGGTTGGAATCGCTACTGAACTTCCCAGTGGTAGTTGGAGCAAGTCGAACCTCGATTATCTCTCGTTCTATGAGTTTCTTCTTCAGGGTGGAGAGGCTTACGAAAAGATACCCCTTCAACGATTCAATATCCACACGTACGTGGCCTGCTCCGGAATGTCTTCCCCTATTGATAGCTTGTCAGACTGAAGGGGAAGTCTTCTGGTCAAGTATTTACGGACACAGGCGCCTTCCTCAAGAATTTTGACCACTTCGACCCTGTCGAGTTCGGTATCACGAGCAAGGATGCAAAGCTGATGAGTCTGGGCACCCGCAAGTTGATAGAGACGACCTTCCTCGCCCTGCTCGACTCGGGCATAGACTATAGAGGGCGGAACGTCGGTTGTTACATGTCGGCCGTTGCCCATGACATATTCTCCGTATCAGGACACGTGAGTACCGTAGTACAGAGAGTGAGGTTCATCATTAACATCAACTTTGCTAGGACGATGTAGAAGCTCGTGGGGCGTTTTCATACCTACCATCTATGGTCGCGAATCGTGTTTCGTACCATCTCGATCTTCGCGGCCCGACTGTGCCTATGGACACTGCGTGCAGTTCATCGCTGTACGCCACCCACTTCGCTGTTCAGGCGTTGAGGAACGGCGACTGTGAGGCTGCTGTAGTTGGGGGCTGCCAGTTGAACCACAGGTCAGCTGGCACATGGTCTTATAAAACTGATGCCTGACTTTGAGTATAGGTTCTCGGACTGGCTGATTTACACGCAGGGAGGCATCCTTTCACCGGATGGAAAATGCAAACCGTTCGACGCCTCTGCTAATGGGTAATGTGGACACAGCTCGTTCCATCACATCAAACTCATTCAATCTACTCGTAGTTTCGGACGTGGCGAGGCAGTGGTTTCCATCGTACTCAAACCGCTCGACGCAGCGCTCCGCGATCGTGACAAGGTATATGCTACGGTGCGTTCGCATTTTCTAGATGCCGGTCCGCCGCCAACGCGTATGCCGTAGATCCTTGGTACAGGAATTAACTCTTCCGGGTCGCTTGCACCGGTCAATGCGCCTGTCGCGTCTGCACAACAAGATGCCATGGTCCGTGCATTCAAACAAGCACAGAGATCGCCAAGGGAGGTAGACTTCATCGAGCTTCACGCTACTGGCACGTATGACGTATGATCAACTGTCTCTCACTAACGGACTCTGGTCTTGCAGGTACGGCATCCGGGGATCCTACCGAGGCAAACTGGGTCGGCGTTGAGTTCAGGAGAGACGATGAACTCGTCGTCGGTAGCGTCAAGGGCAACCTAGGGTATGCTCTTTTTGTCGAGCCCATTGGTTCATCCTGACACATCCTCTAGCCACACTGAGATTACGGCGTTCCTAGCGTCATTGTGCAAGGTTTGCCACATCATTGAACACGGGATCATCCCGCCAACCGTCAACTTGACCGTCCGGAACCCTGCCATCCGATGGGAGGAGCACAACATGCGCGTGCCTGTTGCTTCCGAAAAGCTCAAGATTCGTTCTCCGTCCGGATGCGCGCTCATCGCCATGTCTAGTTCTGGAATTGGCGGCGCGAACGGCCACTGCGTCGTTGAGGCACACCCTTCCAAAACTGAAGGGGTGCAATGCATGTGGTCTCACGAAAGCTCGAAGGTGCCCTCGCTTCTGCTTGCCTGCGGATCATCTCCACGCTCTGCAATGGCCGTAGGCGAGTCCCTCAAGAGTCTTCCAGCCGATGCCGACCGCAGACGCGTAGGCCGTGCCCTTGGTCGGCGTGCTCGTTCGTTGTTATGGAAGTCGTACTCTGTTCTGTCTGACGGCTCTCACGAAAAGGCGCCTCGATTCTCCGAACCGGTGCTCACTCCGAAGGCATCTCCGGAAGTGGTTTTCGTGTTTTCAGGCCAAGGGCCCCAACACTGGAATAGTCAGTGCTCTCTCTTCGTCCTACTCGAACTCATACTTATCAGCAAACAATGTCAGTGGGTCGCGAGCTGTTTGAGACATGCGTACCGTTCCACGAATCGGTGGTAGAGCTCGATCGAGTCTACACGGAAGCAACTGGGAAGTCTCTTCTCACGGATCTCGGTCTCTTCGCCGACTCAGGCGTCCCGGACAATCTGGGTGACGTTTGGCCTATCTCTATCACACTTCCTGCTCTCGCGGTCCTGCAGTTGGCACTCGTTGACGCCCTTGCCGCCTTAGGAGTGAAGCCGGATATCGCTGTGGGTCACTCGGCAGGCGAAACTGCAGTCGTGTACGCGTCTGGCGCGGCCTCAAAGGCCATGGCTCTCGAACTCGCAATCGCAAGAGGCCAGGCAATGGAACTCATGGAGTCGTACGACGGCACGATGGCGGCTGTGGCATGCTCGGCAGACCGCGCGAAGGAGATCATCGCCGAAGTCATCGCCGAACTTGGACCCGCCGTCCTGGAGATTGGGTGCTACAATGCCCCGAACGCCATCACTTTGTCCGGGGCGACGCAACATGTCACCGCTGCTGTACAACGAGCCAAAGCGGCGGGCATCTTAGCAACCCGACTACGTACGAAGGTTCCCGTTCACTCCTCGATGATGTCGCATTGCCAGGCCGGCTATCAAGAGCGAGTGGAGAAGGTGTTCAGGAAGTACGACGTTGGACCTACGATGATTGAAGTCTACTCAGCTCTCACCGGCGACCTGCTCAGTGTCCCCTACGATGCGCACTACTTCTGGGACAATACGTACGGCCCGGTGATGTTCGATCCCACTGTGAAGGCGATCCGCGTCCGGCACCCCCAGGCGATCTTCGTCGAGCTCGGCCCCCATCCTGTTCTGTCTGGATATATCACGGCGATCGCGGGGCAGGGGTCGACGGTGATCTGCCCACTGAAGAGATCGAAGACCATCAATATCAATGAGTTGACGCCATTTTTGGACTTTGTCGGGCGCCTGGTTTGCACTGGCTATCCGGGCGTCGACATGGACGTGCTATATGGCACGGTGGAAAGCGCAGGAGCTGATGTTCCTCCATATCCGTTCGCCAAGAAAAAAGTCCCCTATGTAGCACCGACGTTTGAGATCACTCGCCAGAGGCAAGTCCGCAATGGCCCACTGAACTATCCCCAGCTGCGTATCAACACACACACGCACTCGGGACTGGGGGACCATGTCATAAAAAACGAGCCCATTATGCCTGCCGCAGGATTCCTAGAGATGGTGAGCGTTTCCGTTGCGCCAATCTGAGAATTCAAAGCTGACCCGAGGATCCTAGGCACTGGAGTTCGGCGCGAAAAGACTCTGGAACGTTGAGTTCCACTCCATGTTGTCGCTCTCTTCGGAGCGTCCTACCCCTGTCGATGTAAAGCTCGACGGCTCTAGGTGGAGCGTTCGCAGCGCAAATGCGGCGGACTTCACCAAGACATGGCCTCCCACAGTGAGTTGAGCTGCGAAACAATCAGATGTATGTTGATGGAGCGCCTTCAGTATAACCGCGTACACGCCACGGGCTATCTCTCGATGGAAAGCGAACTTGCTGCTCCCCCGCCTCCAGTGCTAGTGGAAGACATACGTGCCCGCCTCAAGAAGTGGGACATGAAGAGCTTCTATAACCACCTAGACTCGTTCGCGAACTACGGCCCCACATACAGGAGGGTTTTGTCATGCTACCAGGGCCTCGACACGACCGGGCGTGAGGAGCTTCTAGTTGAGATCCGCGGCGCGGCAGACGACTTAGACAAGTGGGTGGCGTTCACCGTGCATAGACTATAGATTGACTCATCAGCCAACAGTGTCTCTGAATACCGCCTACATCCAGCCATTCTGGACTCAGCGCTGCACTTTGCGGTTCACCCTCTGCTGACAGGAGCGAGCGATCACGGGCGCTACTATTTGCCTTCGAAAGTGGGCACGTTGATAGCGCATGACGCTCTCGAAGAAGACATTCCCGAGAAGGTCTACGCGTATGGTGTATTCGTCAAGTGGACGCCCGGTAAGACCTTACGTGTTCTCATCACGATTCCTTGCTTACCTGCGTGGACACAGATGCGTTGACGTATAACTTTACCCTCACGAACGAAGTGGGTGTGCCTCTCTGCACGATCGAGGGTCTTGAGGTGGCTGCCCACGGACGCACGCCGCTGAAAGTTCAAAATCGATACGAGATGGTGCATCATACCCTCGACATCCACCTCATCGTTCCCGCAGAGCCTGAGGCGGACGGTACAAGGAAAGTCATCGTTGCCGGGGTAAGTACTCGGCGCTGTCAATTACTACGACCCACTCACAAACGCGTGCATATCAGTCGCCGAAAGATCAAGATAGGAAACTTCGCATCTTCCAGTACCGCCGGGGGCGTGAGATGGACATCCAGCACGCCGTACGTTCGTTGAATCCGGCTGAACAGGAATTGCTATGTTTCGTGACGTCGGAAGGCTTGGACGGCGATGCAATTCTCGGCTTCACGCGATCCCTCCGCAAGGAGTATCGATCGTGGAAGGTGTTCTGCGTTATCTTCCCTTCGTCGTGGCTTTCCGAGCAGCACGAGGAGGTTGCGCGGGCTCTCTGTGCGCACCCCCTCGCGGAGGAGGAGATGACACTTGTATCAGACGGATCCGTACGCGCTAGCAGAGTGATGCCGTCTGAAGCGCCCAAGCGGATTACGTCGTTCGACTCCGAGGCACCTTGGATCTACCGGAGGTCGACCGTCCTGCAAGTCTCTAAACCCGTCGTTCCTACGGGCCATGTCTTCGTCCATATCACGGGTCTCTCATCGGACATCTCTTCGTATCGGGCATTCGTCGGACGCGTGGACGGCTCATCCAGCATTTATGCTGGCATCTCCTCAGGTCCCATCTCCAACCACGTTGTGGTCCATCGCGGAAGCTTGCTCGAGCTACCCGATGCTACGTCGCTCGAGAGCGGCCCCGATGTCCTTGCGGCAGTCGTTGCCGTGCTAGCCATAGGCCAGGCGAGGTTCAGCGACCCTTCGCGGATGGAAGGCTCGTACATCCTTGTAACGCATTCGGACACCGGCCTTGGCCGGAGTGTATGCCGATTGTACGAGAGCCGTGGGCTTCAAGTCGCAGGTCTACCCTCGCAGGCCAGCATATCTGAGGTCAGGGCTGCACTCACTCGACAGCCGAAGTTCCTCGTCTCAGGGCGAGAGCACATCGCTGGCAACGATATCGATAAGACTGTCCACCAGCTACAGCAAGGGAGTGTGTTCCAATGGGACGACCCTAGTTCTGGTCTAGCTCGAGTCCTGGCCGAGGACCCATGGGCCGTGGGCGACGCTCTGAAGCTGGTATTCTCGAACTCGGCAGACCACTACGTCACTCTCACACCTCCCATTCAACTTCTGGGAGACACGAAGCCCGCTGAAGTATCCTCGCTGGCGACGATTTTCGACCCGGAGAAGGCATACATTCTCGTCGGGGGTATTGGCGGGCTTGGGCTCCACATCGCGTACTGGATGTACAAGGTACGACGAACACTTCGATATGTGTGACTGCACCAACTAAGGGACATCGTAGAATGGCGCGCGGGAGATCATCCTCACTTCCCGCTCGGGGACAGCCAACCTTGTTCCCAAAGACGAATTCATCGCTCTGCGGCTTCTGGCGTATCTACGTTCTTTGAAAACCCTGGTCTTGCGTGCGGAGGCTGTGGATGCATCGTCCGCGGAACAGACGAAGCAGCTGCTTAGTTCCATACAGAAGCCTATAGGAGGATGCATGATACTCACGGCAATTCTGATCGACCGCACCTTCCCCATGCAGACCGAAGAGACGTTCGAAGCGCCATTCAAGGCCAAGTTAGGTGCCTTCAATACCTTGGAGCAGGCTGTCGACATCGACTCGTTGGATTTTGTTCTCGCGTACTCCTCGATCGTCGGCTTGACAGGCAATGCCGGGCAAACGAACTATTCCAGGTGAGTGTTGTCGCACCCCTCTCACGCGCCTGTACTCAACGCTCCACAGCGCAAACACTGCTTTGACGGGTTTGACGAGGAGATATAGGAACGCTGCAACCATTCTCCCGCCTATGATCTCAGATACAGGGTTTTTCCTGACTATGGCGGCCACCGAGCCCATACGCTACTCGCGCTACAGGCACCTCAGCGCCTGTGCCATGACATGCGAAGGTATGCAGCTTCTTATCCAGTTGGCTTGTACGCTTTCTGATCTGGTCATGCGCAGAGCTTTGCGAGAGTATCGGCGAGACAGTGCTGAAACTACGGGAAGGCCCCGTTTGGCAGTACATTCCGGACTTCGACTGGACTCAGGTTCAAGACCATTTTGGGTCGACCCCACTGTATGATCATCTTGTGTGCAGGGTTTCGTCTTCCGATACGGATCAAAACTCTGCGATTGAGCTAGAGCGCAGCCTTGGTGATATCGTATGCGACGTACTTGACATCGACCACCAGGATCTTTCTCCTGATGTGCCTCTCACCTCATACGGGCTCGACTCATTATCGGCAGCAGCGTTGTCACACGCCCTCGAACCATACATGACGATATCGCAACTCCAGTTACTCGCCGACCTGACCCTCGCCGATCTTGAAGAGCTCCGAGATGGATCGTCCAAGGTCACAACTCCTGATTCAGCTAGCGTCAAAGAACGGGTAGCTTCTGTCGACACTAGTTTGAACGAGCCTATGAAAGGCAAGGTACAAGAGATGTTGTCTATGCTGCATAAGTACTCGTCCGACCTTCCGCTACGGGAGATCGGAGGGCGAGCTGATCTGAGCAAGGCCGTGTTGTTGACAGGAGCAACAGGCAGCCTCGGGTCTCACGTTATAGCCCATCTTCTATCGGACCAGTCGACTCACAAAATCTTCGCCATCGTTCGTCCCGACGCCACCGGGAAGTCTGCTAAGGATCGTTTACATGACGTATTCAAAGCTCGAGGGCTGAATGCAAATTCCTTGGCGTCGTACAAACTAACGGTGCTGGATGGCGATCTGTTGTTGCCGATGTTCGGTCTGTCATCCAGCAGTTACGACGAGGTATGAGCCCACCTAGACTCTGCCGGTTGACTCTCGTTGATGTACATCCCCTTCAGCTCCTTCACTCTGTGACACATATCGTGCATCTGGGTAAGCACCCTCGCTCCTCTGGTCCAGACTTTGGATCTTCTCATCACGTATCCTGTAGCCTGGCCGATTAACTTCGTTGCGCCTCTCTCGGCACTCGAGCCGCACATCCGTGGTGTGCGCTACATGATTGACTTCGCCGCCTCATCGGATGCGTACGTGAAGATTATTTTTGCTAGCACAGCTGGCATGTTCAGACGTCAGTCATCCCTGCATTGTCACAATCTGCGTCTCAGCAAAAACTATAATAGGGCTTCCTGATCGCAATCCCGTGCCGGAAGTGTACGTCGAGGACCCTTCAATCGCGGTCGGCTTGGGCTACCCCGAGTCTAAGTGGGTAGCTGAACGTCTGATCACTGCCGCCGGAGAGAAGGGTATCTTCTCGCATACCATCGTGCGGGTCGGTCAGTTGAGCGGCGGAGCGAACGGTGCTTGGAGGACGTCTGAGTGGCTGCCCTCGATGGTGGCTGCCAGCATTGCGCTTGGGTGCCTTCCGGACGCGTCTGGGGTGAGTATTCGATAGCTCGTTATATTGTTTCGGAGCTCATCCATCGCAGTACGTCGCCTGGTTGCCTGTTGACGATGCCGCCGCGGCGTTGGTAGACTTCACCGACTGCTTGGCGAAGGTTCTCCACCTCCGTCATCCACGCCCGGTGACGTGGCCCGACGTGTTCAACCACTTTGCATCGGTCCTCAACCTCCAGCTCCTTCCGTACACCGACTGGGTGACCCGACTGGAGCATGGTCTCGTGTCGAGCAACGATGCGTGCACGACACGTGGCTTGGAGCTTGGTCTCCGTCTGCTCGATATCTTCCGCCTCCTCGTCGACCCCAACGAACCTCGGCCAGACTTCATGGGCAAACTCGTTCCGCACATGGATATGACGCACGCGCTGGAAGCGTCCGTCACTTTACGCGGTGACAATGTGGCCGAGATTGGTCTAGAAGATGTTCGCCGTTGGGTCGAGTATTGGCGCCGTGAGGGCTTCATCCCCGCTGTCGCCGTGGCGTGAAGCGTAGACATAGTCTCAATCTTGGATGCAGTCACTGTATGGCATCCTACAGATTCGTAGAGCATAGATGTCACCTATGACATAGAATGTACTGTTTTCCCGTATATTGTTGTATTATCGATGTTTGTTTCGAATACCGAATCACTTGTTCCACCTCTTATTGGAGAGATCGCCTGATCACGATTCCGGATGTCTCAGTGCAGCTCAGTGCTCCTCAGTTTTCGAGTTGATGAAGGAGATATCGTGGTGGCAAGCCTTCAAGGGATGCCACATCAATGCAGACCCAGGCATGCATCTATGTGGTGGTCACTGGCGGCACCGCCCTGAGCTTGCAAGCCTTCGGGTGGTATATTACCTAGTACTTGTTTTCTTGAAAATCTCGACCACCACGGAAGGTGAATCAATAATCCCTACTCAAATCAACTTTGCTACTTACTCGTCTCCCATATTCTCATATATCCTATATCTTAAGCGAAAACGCGGTGTTCCACCGCGTCGACATTTCGGCTTCGTGATTGGCTGCCAGCTCCGCATCCGCAGCTGCGCCACTGTGGAGCACCGTGGCCCGTCCGAACACGTGAGCGCGCAACGGGGGCCCCGAGTCGCCCGGGCGCCGCCCCGGGCGCGAGGGGTCCTCCTCCGAGTCTCCTTGGGCTTCAAATTCTACTTGCCTCCTGAACTCATGTCTTGAACCGTGAACCGCATCCCGTGCGGAGCACGGGTGTTTGCTAGTATGTAATATGCGAGCCTTTCAGGTGGGTACGTGATAGTGGCGAAAGCACGTGCCACGACTTCTGGGCGCTTGCTCTGTGTCTTTGGCGCCTAATTTGCTGCTTCCGTCGCCGCCAGTAAACCGAACCATCAGCCTCGGCTGTCCGGGTCCATCGCGGTCACCTTGTGGCATTGCTTTCTACGCTACGAGTACGTATTGAACTTCCGAGATGCGGTTGTATGCGACTTCATGAGGGTGCGTTGACGATACGATTGCCCGCATGCCAATCTGTTATTAATGTGACGTGGCCATGCTGGCACTGACAGGAATACTATATGCACCATGACCGTAATGGCTAGACATCCTGCGGCAACTACTTGCCACGGTGCTCGGAATGAGTTCATCGTAGCCTGAACCATATATGTCTCGGGAATGATAGCCAACCTCGACCGCAGCGAGGTCTCGGTGGATCCATTGTCAATGAACGCATCGAAACCGGCCTTGTCTCTTGTACATGGCACCAAGGCACAAAGCATGCGTATTGAGAGCCGACGGACTCGAAAGGGGCTATGTATTCTAGTCCTTCTCGACGAAGTCATGTCGGACGATCCCAGGCGTACCACTTTGGAGGACTGAGATGGACCTTCCGGGGAGCCTCCGGAGAGCCATGTCATGCGCCGCTCTTCTCTCAGACGTCCCAAGGTCAGCGGCCGCACGAATTTTGTCGTTGGGTGCGCATCCAACAAAGCGACTGCGTTTCGTTTCGTCCTTGCGACAATCTTTTGCGGATATGTTCAGCTGTAAATGAGACCACATGTCGACCACGGTGGCTCCATTCTAGTACTATGCTATGCCTCGGTGCAACGCGTTTTTCAGGCTTCCTTGAACGTTCACGGGATGCTAGTCTGGCGCTCACGAATGCCACGGGAACGCGAGGGTCACCTCGAGGACACGCACGTTATCTAGCTCTTCGGGTTTTGATGACTACAGCGATGCCACCACCAGCCATCCTATAAATTGGCCCCCTGACTGCGAGCTAACCCTTCACTCCGTCCCAGAGACACGAAACATCTCCTAAATGCAGCATGGGTAAGTTTCTATGCACGATCTTCAGAGCTTCGCAGTGAACGATGAATATTTGAATGCTTGCAGGCGATCAGCCACAACAACACTTGCGCTTCGACCTCGGCGGGTTCGCCATCGACGAGTACAGACCTATCAAGGTCATTTGTGTTGGTGCAGGTTTCACGGGCATCCTAGCTGGTATCAGGTATGTCCTCATCCTCGCTTGTAGCCTGAATTCAGACAGCCACAACGTTTGTCACTAGGTTCCCACAGAAAGTGCCAAATGTGGATTTAACGATTTACGAGCGCAATAATGGCATCGGCGGAACGTGGTTCACGAACAGATTTCCGTGAGTTCACGGCCTAATACTTGTTGGGTCGCTAACGAATCCTTGACTCAGGGGTCTCGCTTGCGATATCTTGTCCCACTGTGTAGGTTTCATCGCGATGTTCACACGCACCATAACATGGACTCACGAGTCTACAGTATCAATTGTCTTTCGAATCGAAGGTGCGCCATCGCTCATTGTGAGCCATTGGTTCGCTAATGCAAGACCTTTCCCTCAGACGGACTGGTCGAGCTTCTACGCCCCAGGTCCCGAGATCCTCGCGTATCTCCAGTCCGTCGTCGATAAGTACAAGCTTATGCCGTACATCAAACTCCAGCACGAAGTGCTCGACGCGCGCTACGACGAGCCGACGGCGAAGTGGCACGTCCGTATCCGCCGACGCAGCGGTACAGACGCGCAGGGTGCGCCAACATTCGATGAGGATTTCACCGACACGGCAGATGTGTTTATCACCGGGTTGGGGATATTCAGCAAGTGGTCGTGGCCGGATATCGAGGGGCTGAAGGACTTCGGTGGGAAGCTGTTGCATAGCGCTGATTTTGGGGAGGAGAACCAGCATTGGCGAGACATCGTGAAGGGATGGAAGGATAAGAAAGTCGGTGTGATTGGTATCGTGAGTACGACTGCCTCGGCAAGCTTTGCGTGCTCTAAGTGCTGATGTTTGTACGAAGGGCTCAACTGCGATACAGATCGTCCCGGCGCTGCAGCCACACGTAGGGAAAGTCAGCAACTACGTCCGCGGGAAGGCCTGGATCTGCCCTCCATTTGCGAGCTCGAAGCTCGCGGAGCTTGTCAAACGGGACCCGGACGCAGAAAACTGTCAGTCGGGAGACGTGCAATGTTTCTGCTTAAGAGCCTGACCTGAGACTCTTTCTCCAGATGTTTTCACTGACGAAGACAAGAAGAAGTTCAATGTCCCCTCTTACTACAAGGCCTTCCGGACTGAGCTACAAGCGGATGTTAACGTATGCCATGCAACGCTCCATCAACAATATGATCTCTGACATTGCGTAGTCTCTCGACAAGGCCATACTGGCTGGGACTGACTGGCAAGCTCAACGTAGAGTGGAGGTCGAAGCCCATATGAGGAAGAAGCTCGCCAAAAAGCCGTGGATCGCTGATCAAAGTGAGTGTCTATGGTAAACATGGACCTAGTCCCCTCGGCTGACCCTCCCGTTAGTCATACCCGACTATGGCGTAGCGTGCAGGCGTCTCACGCCCGGCCCAGGATACCTCGAAGCCTTGTGCGAAGACAATGTGCGCTGATGTTGCAAAGCGGGATGTTCTGCGGCTTGCTCATGTCACGCAGGTTGATTTCGTGTCAACTCCGATCAAGCGAGTCACGAAAGATGGAATCGAGACTGTCGACGGAAATACACAGGAGCTCGACATTCTCATCTGCGCGACTGGTAGGAGTGTTTGCCGCTATTGTGGCTACTCGCATTCAATCTCGTGGACCTAGGTTACGATTATGCCTTCCAGCTCGGCATCCCCATATACGGCCGATCCGGTATTTCCCTCCAGGATAAATGGACACCCCACCCGAAGAGCTATATGGCGGTCTGCGTCGACGGCTTCCCGAATTACTTCCTGACCATGGGACCGAACTCCTGTGTTAGTTCCGGCTCCCAGCTCACCATCATAGAGCGACAAGTAGACTACATGGTAGAAGTTGTCAAGAAGCTTCAGCGTGAGCGTCTCAAGAGCATTGAAGTGAAGCCGGAGGCCGTCAAGGCGTTTGATGATTATATTGAAGTCAGCCTCGTTCGTTGCCTCTCTGCCCTGTACTGAGCAACCATTATCCTCAGAACTATTTCCCTAAGGTCGAATATGAACACATCACACATTCTCCTTTGCCTACTAACCTCCCGATGGTTTCTAGACCGTGTTCACCCAGGGATGTAGGTCCTGGTACAAGCGAGGCAGTGAGGACGGCCGCGTTGTCGCACTTTGGCCTGGTGAGTAGGTATCAGCGGTCAGTACACGCATCTCACCCGCTGTTCCTCGTCGGGTCTAGGCTCAACACTGCATACCATCCGGGCGCTGCAGTATCCCCATTGGGAGGATTTCGACTACGAGCGCGTAGATGATGTAGATAATTGCCTCTATTGGTTTGGTAACGGTCAAACGTACAACGAGCAGAACATGACAGGTGACCGTACGTGTTATGCCCTTGCTAACGATCTCACTTCACAATAACTCACACTCCACGCAGGAGCCTGGTATCTATCAGACGAATTCGTAGACTACCCTCCCGGTATGTGCCCCGCTTGCCTTACCGGATCAAATGTTAAGTGTCACTTTAGTCCCCGCATGATAACAGACAGTTCAATCTGTGTAACATCTCCAATGTATACATATCCATTCGTACTGACTGCTGTCCAACAGCTTGATATCAATAGGTTTGATTGTCTAGGTCATTTCGCGCCGCATTCCATCAATCAAGTGGTGCCTGTGAGACAGTAGCCCCGCCACCCCAACGAAGCATTGCCCTTCTGTAGGTGCCATGTTATGTCGTTGATGCAATAGGGGGACATGGATGCCACGTGCGTGGCTCTAATCAGCCGTCTGCTGCGACGGTTCTGCCACCGCTTTGGGAGAACATCGCTACACAACTGACCTTCAATTCCACAGGAAGTCGTGCTTCGATCTTGCGATCACGAGTGCATCAGTTGCAATTGGTTATGTGGTCTGACATCTGTTCAATTTGTCAATCTTCTTGTTGGATGCCGTCACTGCTTTGAGTTCCAAGTATGCTTGCGCTGTAGGCGCTGGGCTTCGTGGCTACTTAGGTACATGGTACGGTACTCTGCTCCCACCTGTGCTACCTCTGGGCATTGTGTGGTATTGTAAGGTAGTTTTCGCGGCACATTGTCTACGACATAAGGCACTGACTGCACTGCGAGTCATCCAGACAGAAGGCCACGTTCCGTGATCACCGTCAGGCCCTTCAAGGCTTGTGTGGCAGGTCAGCGTCAGGTCAGGATAGTAGCAGAGCCTCTCCGCCCAAGCAGTGCGAGTTCTCGGTCTTATCGAAGTTGATTGCGCTTAAATATGACAATCCAGGTGCCGCTAAGCTACACAGCTCGCCTCGCCTTTGCCTCGACGACTCGGTTCTCAAGCCTGATAACTCCCATCGGTGTCTCCATGTCTTCAGCTAGCCACCTCGCCATAGTCGCGGATCATTGGCATGAGCTATGCCAATACCAATCGCAAACGAAGGTCCCAACTATTGATGGCCACCATCTCAGCCTGGCTAGTGTGGTTTCAGTAGCTCGGTATGCCCATTCCTCAGGCTGTGCTTGGAATTACTGACACCTCTTTCACTTTGTCGTCCACGTGCGCTCGTTCTGCATTCGCACATATTCGGCCTCGGCAGATTCCGGGTTGTTCCTCGACTTAGCACCTCGAAGGAGGTCCTCGATGAACTTGAGGCCTCAGCAGAAATGGTCGCGCAGATCATTGCGGAAGCTGCCTCAGTGGGCAATCAGAGTATGTACGGCACAACCACAGGATTCGGTGGTAGCGGTAGGTTGAGGACCATCGTTGCGCTCGTTTCACGAGCTGATCTCTTCGTCCCGCATCGCATGTTGCTCAATCTTAGCGTTAGTCTTACTCGTGATTCGCACTCCCGTGACGACAGCCTGACGTTTCGCAGGAGCACTCGTGTCACCACAGCAATACCAAAGCTTCAACGCGTTCTCATCAAGGGCCTTCAAGCAGGCATCACACTGCCTGCTCCTACAGATCCAGGTGCTGCTACAGGTGCAGTTGCAAACGTAGGGATCCGCTCGGTAGGATATACGCAAGATCTACATACATTGAACGCTAGCAGCCTTATAATGCCTGAAGAGTGGGTCAAGGGTACGTACCCTCACGACATTGTCTTTAAAGTGCTTGCTGCTTGCTGAAGAACACGACATCTAGGCGCCATGGCGATCAGACTGAACTCGTTGATCAGGGGGCACTCTGGCGTCCGACTTGTTGTGCTCGAGTCCATGATCAGACTCATGCAAGAGAACATAACACCTTGTCCCCCGTTGAGGTTCGTCGCGTCCCGGTTGTTTCTGTACGCAATTGATAGGCCTTGGTACAGACAGACAATAAGCGCCAGCGGCGATCTTGGTCCCTTGGCTTATATAGCAGGTTCACTCACAGGGGACAATGATTGCCTTGTCTGGGAGGGCGAAGGGTGAGTCGCTTCCACGCACGTCAGGGCCAGACGCTCAGTACGGTCAATAGCGAACATCGACGTCTTACTACCGCACCCCTCGCTCTGCAGCGACATGGTTTAGCACCCCTCTCACTGTTGCCGAAGGAAGGACTTGCTCTCGTGAACGGAACCGCGCCGTCGTGCTCCGTCGCTGCCTGCACCCTTCATGACGCCCACTTCCTGCTGCTTCTGTCGCAAGCGACCACTGCGCTCTGCGTCGAAGCTCTTCTCGGCACTGCTGAGAGCTTCCTACCCTTCATCAGTGATGTCGCACGGCCGCATCCCGGCCAGATTGAGGTCGCACGAAACATCCGGAACGCCATCCGCGGGAGCACGCTCGTGCGCGCGTATGACGAGCGCAGTGCTTCAGAGCGTCTCAGGCAGGACCGCTACAGCCTCCGTACCGCGCCACAGTGGCTCGGGCCACAGGTTGAGGAGCTAAGGAGCGCGCATGATACCCTGAACATTGAAATCAACTCGACCACGGACAATCCGATGATTGATAGGAGCAAGGGGGTCAAAGGCAGTATCCACGGTGGTAACTTTCAGGGCACGTCGCTGACGGTGGCGATGGAGAAGATCAGGATCGGTTTGCAGCATGTTGGTCAGTGCTATGCCGCAGCTACGAGGCAGCCGCGCTCATACCAGGGTCCACAGGAAGAATTGCATATGCCCAAGTCGTCGAACTCGGATCGCCGAGCATGAGCCGTGGCCTGCCTCCTGATCTTGCGGCTAATGAACCTAGCTTTGACTATGGCCAGAAGGCCTTGGACATGGCTTGCGCGGCTTATTTGGCAGGTGTGTTCAGCTTGGGGCCCCAATTTCCTAAGGATAGCTCACAATCGGACTTCATAGAGCTCTCATTCGTGTCGAACACAGTCTCCAATCACGTACAGGCCGCCGAGATGCACAACCAATCTGTCAACTCTCTGGCTATGGTATCTGCACGATACACAGCAGTAGCTGTACAATTGACACAGATGGTATGCCTATTGAACAGCTCGCTCGTCTACGATGTTGACTACTGATGTAGATCCTCGCGAATCTGCTACTCTCACTCTGTCAAGCCGCAGACATACGCGCGATGCACGCATGTTTCTTCCCCAAGCTGGAGCGTATCGTGCAAGACACTCTGGCGCAAACGACCACGCCCGCCCTCAATGGGCAGCATTTGGACAAATTATGCGCACAGCTCATAGATCAAGCAAAAGTGTCGTTTGGGGAAACCTCCTGGCTAGACACAAAAGAACGTTTCGTCGCTTTGTGCAGGCCTCTCGTTGCGGATGTACACGCATTCCTCGCCCAACCGAGTGCCGACGGACTCCCTGCGCTTGCGGGCATCCATACATTTGATGCGAGCCGATTCCATTCGACCTTGGCTTCATCGCTTGCAGATGCCTGGGTGGTGAACCGAGAGGCGTACTTCAGAGACGGCACGGCTGAGTCTCTGCTGGGATGCGGGACTCAGAAGCTGTATCGCTGGGTACGGCATGACCTCGGTCTGCGAATGCGGTGTGGCATCGACATCGATCACGACAGCACCGATGTTCACGCGAGCAGAATATATGAAGGGATAGTTAGCGGAGAGGTAAACGAAATACTTCTTAGCGTCTTCGAAGAAGCCGCCATGCGGATGGAGCACACCCAGTGAAACGGAGTAGTACTGTACTAGTAATCACGGTAGTGTCATAACCACTAAGACTCGGATTGTCTCCGTAGCTGATTCGCTAGTAAGACACATCTTCACCCTCGAATAAGGTGCAATACTAGTAAGAAATACAGTCTCCTGGGCAGGTACGGGAGTTATTGAGACCGACTCAGTCAGATCAAAACCGTGGGACTATTTACTGTATGTCGCTGTCGCTTTACCACCGTTGCCACGTGCGCAATTCTGTTGCACAACTCTGACCCCGCTCATTGAAGCTTCATAATTGACCCTCCTCTGGGCCCAGACAAGCCCCTTCTAGTTGGCCAGCCATTGATGCAATCCGACGGCTCTCAACACGGAGGTTCGGGTGTCAAGGCATATACAACACCTGACCTTCTACGACGACACTCATCCTACACCGGCTACTGGACGGTCTAGTCAAGCTTGAGCTTGAGCCCGGGAATCAAACAGATCTAGAGAATGCCTCACTTGGTCACCAAGAGATGGCTAGCTTTTTCTTGACAGGCCATTCAATATGCTGTACGGAATGGCATTTGTTCATTGGTTATTGCTGATTTGCCTTAAAGCTCGTCCGACCCTCCCTGACTGCTTGATGCGGCGACTTCTCGTGCAGAACTTGAATCCCAAACCATGCAGTAATCAGAAGTTTTCTCCACATGCACACACGATCATGGCAATACGACTTCACTAGGCTCACCGTACACCATCGAATTCCGTGGCGGTGACCACGTGACTGTTGCGGTCTCGACTCTCGAGCAAGTGTTCGTTAAAACGACTACATGACAATCGACATCAACTTCTCGACCAGGATACATGTACAAGAGACTCTCCATCGTCGTCAACATCCTTCGCCCCTTACTCTACTTCGCCGGCGACCACTGGGACCCCTCGCGCGGCACCCATGGCCCCCTCCGCGCGTACCTCTTTTTGGCGTTCCTTTGCTCTTACCCTTGGCTCGCTGGCCATCATCGTCATTTGAGATTCCGTCCCTACTGCATGTGAAATGGGCTGCTACTTGGTTCTACTCGCGCAATATACGCACAAACGATCACTAATGGACGCTCTCGACGACCTGGACTCGAGAGCCCTGTGGTAGGACTGTCTCGCCTGTCTCGTATTTATTCCAATTGGTGGACCCGCAAGACTCAGAAGGTGACTCTCGACAAGAAGCCGAACACTGACAATGTTATGAAGGACGAATCGACGGATCTCGGGGCAGAGACGCAGGACAATGTGCGTGTGCCGGGCGTATTCAGTTAGCAACACGTCCTACAGAACTTTTACCACTGTGGCAATTCGGAGAAAGAGATTCAGACGAGGTATGGGCGGTTCGTGTTGATTCCTTATGAACATCAAACACGTTACAGCGGCCCAATGCACATGTTCGGCGTGTAGCCAACGCTCTCATGACCCAGACCGCTGCGTTCATCAATCTCCTCACGTAGAATTCTACGCAGATATATCGGAGTAGAACGGAGATGCAGGGGCCATAGTAACACGATGGTCATGAAGCTTCGGGATGTAGTGCAAGCGTGGGACAAACATACGGGTGGGAGTAGAACTACCTATCTCCTCCTCCTCCTCCTCCTAAGCGAGTCGTCCACCTCCACCTCCTCGCCCCTCTCTCCTCATCGATGCGACACACACTCACTCAAACTTCCCCAGACACGATCTAGACGTGCTAGTGTCCCAAATTCCGAGTGTCCCCGAGCTCTCAGGCCAAACTGTCAGCCCCACGCCCTCAGTACTATTGCGATGGACGAAGGGCTGCAGCCGGCGTACATCAACATCAGATTCAGCTTACCGAAATACTGGAGGCACGCAGTAATTTGCAGCTTGTCACATAATTGCTGAAACATGTCGAATATAGTGATCGCCTTCCTACATTCCCTCACGAGTTGACCGAGCGAATACTCGATTTCCTCTGGGACGAACCTCTGGACATCGTTCAGTGCCTCTTCGTCTGTCACGCCTGGTACCATGCCGCTTGGCATCATGTCAACGATGTCGGATCCATTAGGAGCAATACCACCCTCCGTTCCCTTGCACACATCCTCGTTGGGAAGCGAATGCCGCGCTATGGCAAGATCATCTTCATGCTGATCCTTTCGGAGAACGCCTCGAGCCCGTATGTGCATACCTTCCCTATGCTCGTTCCCGGGAGCCTCTGCCCGAATGTGGGCAGTTTACACATCATGAATATCGACTGGGCCGCACAGGTGACCCCCCACCGCGAGTTCTTCGCCTACTTGTCGTTCTACGTATCAATCCAGGAGCTCGGGCTGACGCAATGTTGCTTCAGAAGCATAGAGCAGCTGAACAAGCTGGCCGATTCTTTGCCTAGCCTCGATACCCTGCGGCTGCACAGCATTCAACTTGCTTCTGGATCCGACATCCAGGTGGGGCACATTGGCAGTACTGGCAGCCGTGATTTTTCGAGTGCTCGTCGTACCTCTCCGCGCAGACTGCGCCTCAAGGAATCCGAGATTCATGCGGACTCCACTGAAGGCTCGACACCGATGTGCGCGCATCGTGCCCTGCTCTCTTTTGCTGCACCGGGTTCTCCCCTTGTGCGGCTTACCCTCGACGTACGGTACTTTTCCTCATTGCAAGTGCTCGAACGCTTTCTAGTCGCGTTCCCAGCTCTCAGCCACCTCTTGCTTGAGCGCGACTCCACCTTGTTCACATCCTCGCGTTTACCCGAACCTTCTCCCGGAGCATGCAACGACGGCGGAAGGAAGCAGACGCGTATGCCTGCGTTACGCGAGATCGTGGTCCGTTATATGCACTCTGCATTGGCGGCACACCTACTTGTGTGGATTAGCACGATCTGGCCGTGCAACAACGTAGAAGAACTCACGGTAACTATTGAGGACGACCCGTCGTCGGCGCTACAAGCGATCTTCACGCACGTACTGTGCCTTTCCGCCGCAACTCTCAAGAACATCTCCTGGAATTCGCTTACCACAGGTGAGCACTTCTATATTTACGACTCGCTCATGCCAGCTGATGAAGGGCGACCGATCCAAGAATTTGTCCCGCCATACGAACACATTGCAACATTGGAAATACTTGAACTCCGACACACGCTGCATGAAGTTGGCGTGCGCCTCACACTCTCTCAGATCAGCGAAAAGCTCTTCGGTCTACTCTCCCAATGCACTGGGACACCCCGCTTGCAATTCCTAGATATCCACTATCCATTATTGGCCGACTATGCCTCACTTCTCACCTACCTCCAGCACGTTGAGTCTGGTCACCATGTGCAAGACCCAGGCTTGGTGGCCGAGTTTCACGACTTGCTGACGAAAGGGGTCTTCATCCAGCTTCCAGTCGGTAGCGTGACGTTGACCGTTGCCCTAGATGAGTCTTCAGGGGCGGGCAATGCTCCCACTCTGATCACGTCGATACTGAACATCCTCTTCGCACCATGGCTCAAATCCGGGGTTATGGGACTATCTGTCAACGAGTCCGCATTCTGTGAATGGGATGGTCTCCCCTTTGTTAGACTATTGTTGCTCAAGTCTCGATAGGAACGATCCAATTATCATATCAGTCTACCGTACGGACCACCCCCTGTTCATTGTCGCTATGGATTCCCTTCTTGCAGCGCAAGCCTTGTACGGCGGGGTCATATTCGCTGACTATCGCGCGGATGTCCAGTGCGGAGGCAGGTACTTGTAGTATGACGACTCGTAGGATATTTCTGCCAGTGTGGTAGTGGACGTACAATCACCTGGGTCACACGTCAGACCCCAAAGCGTCTGTACTCCCATCCGCTCGGAGGGAAGCACAGCTCGACGAGATCATCGTGGATACCACCCGTGCGCGGAACGTGTCCGGCTCTGGGTACGCTAGCTGTTTGCATCACACACAACGTCCTGCGTGTCCGCATAATCATATACCGGCTACAGCGGCGTCTCTTCGTGCACACGGAACGCATTCGGGTCCGAACCCACGTATAAAGCTCGGGATCATCAGCCTCGCGAGCGCGTCCGAGGCCAAAACGTCGTAGCCGTAGCCTGCCGTCGCGGCCTTCTGGAAGTGCGTGATACCGGCGTCGCGCGCAGCCGCGTGTTGAAGCAGTAACGTATGCAGGAGTGCCGCCCGCTGCTCAGGTCTGGCACTGGAAGCGCTGGGGCGCGATGCAGACAGCGTCGCTGGCATAAGCGGAGGTGCGCCGGAACCTGCACCGTTTCAATGGACGGCGACATTGATATGCGGGGGAAGTACAGACGTAGTGCACGCTATAGGAACCATCTAGACAGGTGCAGCTGAGGTCCGGGTGGGTGCGTTGGCAGGGGTCGTCAGCAGGAGCGTCGAGGACTTGCGGGGCGAGTTCGGGAGCCAGGGAGGGGCATATACCGCTCCCTGCTACTACAAATCATGGGTGATCTACCGACTGCATCGCACACAGGCCATACATACCTCCTGAATGCTCGAGTAATTGCTCCGTCGTGGTGATGCCGTACGGCCCAACCGCGGTGCCCTCGTCGCTGCTAGTATTTGCCCCGCGTTGATCGGGAGGCGGACCTAAGTACTCGCCCGCACCGGGCCGGGAGCTCGCGAAATGCGCGACAGACTCACCGTAGGGCATGAGTAGCTATGCGGGCGCGTTCCTAGTGCTGATTGCCATGGCGGCGTGGTTCACATTGTCGACCAGTGCTTGGGGGGGGGGGGTACATCATCATAGTCGCGGCCCGGGGTGTACTGCGCGCGCGTTTGGATGAATGGAGTGGTCGAACTCCATGACCGCCCCCTCGGAAAAGCCTGTCATTGTATCTGCTGTATGCGACGAGGTAGTTGGTATGCAAAGCGTGTTGTTGGTGGGACGAACAGTGTCTGGGCAGTCTGGTAGTGCTTACCGCGCGGTCCTTATCGTCTTCTCTACTCAATTACCCGTTCTTCGTCGCTCCTCTTGTGTGTGCAGGTCTCTAGTACTTTGAGATCGTGCGTCTGTCCTGCATTTCGTTTGTCCCCGTAACTCCAGATCGCTGTCCCCGGTGGGGCGATGTTGAGGCACTTCACACAACCGCGAAGGGAAAGGGGTCACATATGTTGGAGTATAACTTCACGGGAGAGAAGTCCGAGCTTTGTCGATGTTTGAGTCTCGCGAGGTGACAGCAGGAGGCAGCAGCTTAGGCGCCTGTTGCCACAGGAGGAGGAGGACGAGTCGACTGGCGGGACTACACTTACATGAATCACGCCGCCTGCCCTCCTGCCTCGCGCCTCTCTCAGGTTCAAACACTCAAGTCGCCCACTATAGTCGTGGTAAGAAAGTTGGACAGGCGGACACAAGGTGAGCTGCAACAATCGGCCAAATTTCACTGTTCCGCTGGACCCAGCGCAACGTCAACCGTTGGTCTCTCAATCCCATCTTACTGGTCATATATCTTCGCCGGCGACCCTCTGCTCACAAAGCGTAAACGACGAACATTCCATTTTCCATTTCGACGCCACTGTTGAGGTTCGGGCGAGCCTGACGCGCCGCCGCGGCCATCGAAGCTGTCTGCGTATATGCATGTGTTGCAAATCACGATTGACAAAGGAGACTCCTGCCTGTCGACAAAACCTCGTTGAAGGCTCAAAATGTCAATCAGTCTGGACGCCTCTCGGCCAGCGGCCAGTATGTAGGCATGCCCACCTGACTCGGTTGTCCAGGGACGCCCGCGGGTCCCCGCGATGCGGTTCAAGCCCAGCAAGGAACTGAATGAGAAGGGGGCATCATAGAACGCGCCCCCGCCCCCACCTCCACCCCTGCATCTTGCGTCTTCTTTCCTACTACCTGCTGCTTAACTTCCGCTTCTGCCTCGAGCTGGCTCTTACATATGGCGAAAGGTCCAATGTGTACATAGGTAAGCATCCTTGTGCTGTATGTTTTGGGCCAGAGGACCGCAGCATACATGCATGTCAATCCTCTCAAATTTAACTTCTACAGATGCCTCGTTGCGTACCACTGCGTACTCAGTCGATCCTCATAACCGATGCGGTAGAACCACGAATAAATGTCGGCTGCAGTGTCACCTCGAGGCGATCTTCGTCAACGACATCCTCCATCGCAACCCATTCGTACGACCTCAAATGCCGTCAACAGCCGTTCGGCTATCGGGTCGAGGGCCCTGTTGACAAGGACAAATCTGCGAGCCTCATATGCGCATCTGGCGGCCCGGCAGGTGGGCTCTCTACGTTGCTCCAATTGCTCCCCCACGTCTCGTGCACCCGCGACGGGTGGCCCCTCCTTCCCGTTACACCACCCGTACCTTGTACACTGGTTGCCAGACGTAACGCCTGCCTACCTATCAGGGGGATCATCTACAGCAACTGGTTGGCTGCACGCTCCAGCCATCGAGACTCGAGGGTGATACGTACGTAACGCCGACGAGTCCACTCACCTAGACTCACCTTAGCGCATCCAGTGAAGTTATGTCCGCCCTTCCCTGTGCGGATCAGATCTGCGCAGGCTTCTTCCGATTTTCAACCTTGCAGTCGTCTCCCTATTGACGAACGCGTGGAGACCACGGCTGTCCTTGCTCTGATCAGCCGTGTATGGCACCAACAACCGCGCGTGCAAACGGTCCGCGCATTCCGCCCTCTTTCATTTGCAAGTTCGCAGGGCCGACGGGGCGCTGCCTCCGCCTGACGCCGGAACGCCTCATCGTCGCACAACCGGTAGGATGCTGGAGCGAGGCCCTCATATTCACCAGTTGCCAGTTACCCAGCGCCTTGGGACATTGCGTGCCAGATAGTAGGCTCGCCCGCGGTAAAGGGGCGGAGAGTGCGGCGCATATACCCGCGCCATATGGTCAACGCGCGCCCACCGATCGGCAAGACACGCACGTGCGCGTCCTATGGCGTGTTCATCCGATCGGTGAGTAGACCCAGGGACCGATGTTTGACGGGACGACGGCTCTTGCAAGTGTGCTCGAGAATGACAGGTCGCGCATGGAGGAGGAGGAACAGGAAACGAACCCATGCGCATTCTACTCTGACACGGGCCCGTGCGCCTGCGACCCCGTACTGCTGTGGACGGGGGAACACACGCAGGTCGTGCCGTGGCCCGTGGGGTTCCCCGCGCGACCCCGCAATGCGAATCCGCGGGCGGTCAAGAATAGCAGCGGGGTAGGCTTCGTGTGGTAGCGATCGGACGGGGTCTGTTCCCAAATGCCCGTGGTCCGATCTTCGTTCTTGTGGCGGGGCCTGTACGGGAGCTCCGCAGCGGCGTACGAGGAGCTGCGAGCATCGGGGCGTTCAACGCCTTCAGTTCGTCGACGCTCAGCGCTGTGTGCCTGAGGAGCGCAGCACCCTTTGCGCATCGCCGTCACGATGACGGAACTGCTCGCACGCCGGGCCATATGCCTCAAGCATGCGGCGGAAGAAGGTTTCATCAAGTCTTCCACGGTTGGTTCTGTGCTTTCGTCACTCGTGGTTCTGACGAACGCCGCTGCTCGCGGACGGCTGACACCACGGACATGCCGTGTCAACTCGTCGCCGCTGTGGGTACATGTCGCAGCCAGTGTCAGCCCCGGACAAGCCCCGGATCGAGTCTGGAGAAAACATAAGGACCGGGCGCTTGCTTGCGCGTTCCAGGATGGCGAGAGAAATCCGGATCTTAGGCTGGCTGCTGGCGTCTGGCCTGAGAGTCGTTCCGGCTTGCTGCGGCCGACGAAGCTAGGGATGGAAACATTCGGTGCCATGATGTTCGCGCCACACACGCGGGTGTGTCTGAAGAGGCTCGAGAGGTAAGGATGTCTACCAAGTATGAAAGTGGGCTGAGTGCTGGGATATCGTAGCGTGGTGCCGCCACCGAGGTTCGAGCAGTGTCAAGGAGAAACGAGACAAGGGGAAGATCCACGTGACGTGTGGCGGATGACGGAGACGGACCGATGATCTTAGCTAAGTCCGTCCGTCGACGGTCCTGTCGTTGGCGCGGAGCATACGGCGATACTCAACGCTTGCCACGATCAGCGACTTTCGCCCGTCGGCCCGCATCTGCGAAGGAATGCCTCGACAGATCATATCAGCCGCCACGGCCCCCGCTTTCTCCGATTTCTCAGGTCGTTTTACGCCGACCGCGAAGGAGAGGCTGAAGATGCTTGACGGAGGGAGAGCGTAAGGATGGATGCTCTTTGCGCCGGGAGTGGAAGCGGGCTAGGCTGTGCGCAGGGCGGGCGGCGACGAGGCGAGCGGAGGAGGTGGGTGGTCGCCACCGAGCTAGGTTAAGATCGGGAGAAGGACAAGCATCCGAATGGCCGAGCGGCTTCACCTGCCGGTCGAGTGTAACGGACGCGGGCGCTGGGCGAAGAGCGAAGAAGTGAGTGTAGTGATGATGTCACGATGTTCTGTGACCACTCCATGCCGGCTGATTACTGAGTATTGACAGGCGAGCATTCACGCTGAGCCTGCCGGCTCGTTCTTCCTCCTCCCTCGTTAGGAGTACCCTGTAAATCCATTTCCTCAACCGTCCCGCTATATAGGGCCCCACTTCTCGACCCACTTCACGACCCTTCGGACGATCCACGCGACCTTCTTACCTCCTGCAGTCTAGTCTAGCGCAAGCGACATGGCCGTCCTCCTCCACGTGTACGTCCTCCCGCTGCCCGTCCCTCATCTGCTGTCGCTGACAATACTGCATGCAGTCAAGGCCTACCCATCGGCTACATGGCCATTGCCCTGGCCGTGATTGCGTCAATGGGAGGCTTCATCTTCGGTTACGACACCGGCCAAATCTCTGATATCCTTATCATGCCCGATTTCCTCCTCCGTTTTTGGCAAATGTTCCACCTCTGGCGACGCTAGCACATGTTCCTTCACCACTGTTCGCGAAGGTCTCATCGTCGCTCTCCTCTCCATCGGAACCTTTATAGGCTCTCTGTTAGGTGCACCGTGAGTGCTCCGTTTCCTTCGCGAAAACTGCGTTACTGACCACCCACACAGGACCGCTGACGCTCTTGGTCGTCGGTATGCCATGGTCTCAGAATGTCTCGTCTTCTGCGTAGGCGTCATCATCCAAATCACCTCCAAGCACGTCTGGCAGCAGTTCGCCATGGGGCGTTTTGTTTCCGGCATCGGTATCGGTGCCTTGTCTGCTGCCGTACCCATGTACCAAGCAGAGGCTGCACCAAGTCAAATTCGTGGCACGCTCACCGCAACATACCAGTTGTTCATCACCTTCGGTATCCTCGTCGCTTGTGAGTATGACCAATACCCGCCAATGCGCGCATCATAATATTGACGTTTCTGGACAGATTGTATCTCCATTGGCACACGTGAGATCGGCGGCGCAGGATCTTGGCGGACAGTCGTCGGCATCTCCTTTGTGTGGCCCGCCATCCTCTCAATCGGTATCTTGTTCATGCCCGAGTCACCTCGTTGGCTCACCAGTCGTGGGCGTTACGACGAGGCGCTCTTGTCTCTCGCGTCTGGACGTGGTGTTCCGCGCTCGGAGGCGGCGGATCACTTCATTCTCAATCGCGAGATGGAGGAGATGCGGGAGGCTATCGAATACGAGAAGTCGGTGCAGAGCGGTTGGTTGGACTGCTTCTCGTTCGAGCGCAAGCAACTCTACAGAACGCTTCTGGTTTCGGCGTTGCAAATGTTCCAGCAACTGACGGGTGCCAACTACTTCTTCTACGTGAGTCATCCGCGATGCAATATCTGTGTCGCCTCGGTACTGACAGCTCTTCCATTCAGTACGGTGCAACGGTGTTCCAGTCTGTCGGTATCCAAGACTCCTTCGTCACCCAGATCATCCTCGGTGCTGTCAATTTTGGATGCACGTTCGGCGGTCTCTATATCATGGAGACCTACGGTCGCCGTATGCCTCTTATTATCGGCGGTATCTGGCAGTCGATATGGCTCTTCGTCTTCGCCGCCGCCGGCACCGCCAAGGACCCGTCCACGGACGAGGGCATCGGCAAGCTCATGATTGTGTCTGCGTGCCTGTTCATCCTCGGCTACGCCATGACCTGGGCGCCCGGTATCTGGATTCTCGTCGGCGAGACCTTCCCGACGCGCACCCGGTCAAAGCAGGCCGCCATCGCGACCTCTAGCAACTGGCTTTGGAACTTTCTCATCGCCTTCTTCACGCCGTTCATCACCCGTGCCATCCAGTATCGGTACGGCTTCGTCTTCGCGGCGTGCAATATGACCGGTGCCGTCGTCGTCTACTTCTTCTTGTACGAGTCATCCGATCTTTCCCTTGAGAGCGTCGACATGGTATGTCTTCTCTCGCACAGCTCCCGCTCGACTTGTACTTATCCCGTTCCTATTCTCAGATGTACGGTGACCCGTACTGCAAGCCCTGGACCTCTGCCAACTGGGCCCCGCCGGGCTTCAGTTCGCGTGCGGACCTCATCGATCAGACGCGTGCCGCGGAGCAGCGCAAGCCGCTCGTGACAGGCGTTGAGGAGGCGAGGATCGAGAAGACCGACCCCGCGATCAACAACACGGCGAACAAGGTATAAGCTGCGTCCGTTGCCCGTTCTTGTGGCGTCGTTCTGTCGTTCTTGGGTGCCTCGGCGTGCGCTTGGACCCCAGCAAAACCCTCGTTGTCTCGTCATCTAATACGGAACCTTCGCAAACTTATAGCATAATGTGTACTTTTATATCACTGCTGTCTTATCACGTTGTTGTCTTGCATCATTCACGCTATCTACACCTCCATACATGTACGAAATTGTATGTCTCATCTCATCGAAGCATACAGCCACTATGTATACATTTGATTTATCGAGTACAATGCAATCCAAGATGAGTGCTCCGTCGAGATAGGAAGCCATTGCGTCCTTCTCTATCATTAGGTGATTCTAGAGCAGGATGTTCAAGATCCTCAGCCATGGGTTAGTAGCGTGGTTGATCGTTCGTAGAGTGTGCGCAATCGCTTCGGCACCACGAAGATGAGCTGGTAGTAGACTATCAGCAGTAGATGTATCCCTGCGTCATCAGAGCTTCCTCATGGAGCGAATCAGAAATTGAATGGGAGGTGACTGCATTACGGTGAGCCAGCCTGAACATCGGTGCCTGACGCCTGAGGGCCGGCGGGACCGCCGGGTTTGCCGTGAGCACCTCTGGAATCGCGGACGTCTACGTATGCTGAGACAGACAGCAAGAGTTGATAGCCTGAGATCGACAAGACACGGGGACGAGTGAGGTACGTACGTGCGATCCGATAGTTGGTTTCGAGGAGGAGTGCCCGGTACCGGTACTGTTTTGAGGTACAGTCGATCGATCGAGAGCAGGCTGGGAAAGACGAGAAGCCTGGGGCAGCATAGCCAGCGAGAGCGTGTCGGACCGAACGGAGTCAACAAGGGCGGTGCAATACCGGGTTCATATGCGGGAATAGACGGCGTTGGAGCCACAGTTTCCGAGCAAAGCGTCCGACTCGGAAGTGTCCAGATATGGCGGCGACGATCGTTATTTGAGGAGATGAGTAGTGATATCGATGCCCGCGAGAGTGAAGGCGCCTCTTGTGAGGGGCGGTGAAAATTCATACAGTGGGTCCTCACTCTGGAGCAGAGTTGGGTTGGACACGAGCCGTGCGGGTCCGTTTTGGGGTTCTGGGTACAGAGCCAGCGTGACGATACTGTCGTGCTTGTGTACGTTAAGATGACCATGGAAGCACTGGTAGGGCTCCGCATATATCAGAATGTGCATATACAGCGGTGTAACGACTCAAAAATGAGGCCAAACGAGCGACGGTTGCTGAGGAAGATGATGGTGCTTCGAACTCTGACTGCGCCGTCGTAAGCATAGAAATACTGCTCGAGTCACGCGAAGTACAGTGCACTGCAATTGTGCGTACAGTAATCTGCGTCTTGTGCCGCTATATGATGTCCTGTCGCTATATGATGTCCTGTCGCTAGATCTCGGCCACAACGATTCAACTGGCGTTCAGCTCCAGTGGTGGGTGAAACTGTTACTTACAGCACAGTTGAATTTCCCTCCTTCCGGCGACTTATATTTATTCAGTTTGGAAGAAGTTGTATACGCCGATTCAGTGAGAAGGCATCACTGGCAGAACATGAACGTTCAAGGAAAGTAGCAACGCTCACCGGGGGCAACAAACGCAGTTCGACCTCCGAAAATTCTGAGAAAAGCGCAGTCGCCTGACGATCTCTTCGTTGCATGCGCGAAATTCGGGCATTATATGCACATTTCACGCACATGATACGAACATCCTGGATTTTGCCCATAAAAGGCAAGTGTTGTCAGAAAAGCTTACAAACATACTGAATAGAAAGGCTCAATACATCAAACAAAGAGATCGCCAGGTAACCCGGCTTTATTGAAGATTTTCGGAGACCGAAATGCGTGTACTGCCCGCGGTGGCTTGCCTTCCTGGGAAGCTACGTCGACAGTACGTGGGCGCTTAGGCGAGTGGCTTTCAACTACTTCCCGCCACTGGCAGATTCTCGCGTGTCCCATCGCAAAGCTCGACCCTTACACAGATCGATGGGGAAGTATTGGATCTCCCAGCCTCTAAGTCGCGCATCAGCGGAGCACAAGTTGTTCAGTCAATTGGCCAGTGTGGCCTGAACTCTTTGGACTAGACGGAGCTGCCCGTTTCGCTGCCGACGGCTCGGATTATTCTGCAGTGTTCACGAAGCGGTCTTCGTTTTCTTTCCAACCAGTAGAAGGATTTTATCAACCCGGTTGCCATGATCTGACCCGGCCCTGAGGCGGGATTTCAGTATTGACGGGTGGGTCGCTCTGCAACCTATCTTACATGCTACTGCCTCTGACGCGAGCTTTGCGCGCTCGGAACCTTCGACGAGGGTCCAAGCGGAATGATTGGAGCCGTTTCAGCAAAATGTGGAAGACAATGCGCGGAAAGACGTCGCTGAGTTCCAACGCCTCACAATGTGCGAGTCAAAGCACTTGTAATGGCACCTATATAGTAGAGCCACGTTCGAAAGCCAACCGGTGGCCCTCGGAGTGCTCCTGCGCTGATACCCCACACCCTCACGACCCTTCACGACAATTCATGGAGTCCTCGGATGGCATCAACATCGGTCCCTAGTGAGTGCATCAGACTCCGGTTTAGCACTCGCCCTGATGCACACTGGCACGTCGAAGTTTTGGGGCGTTCGTCCTGGGCATATACCTCAACATCCTGTTGTACGGTGTAGTTGTCGCGGGCTACTACCACTACGCCCACCATTCGAAAGAGTATGCCCCATCGTGCTATGCTGCTATCTCCGTTGCTGACGTGACCACAACCAAGCGATACCTTGCTTCTCCGCTCATTCGTAAATCCTTCAGTACCAACTTGTCCCACATACGAAGAAACTCATTCATCCTCCTAGATCCTTTTTCTCTTTGTCGCAGACACATTGCATACCGGCTTGTCCGTCGTGTACGTTTATGACGGCTTGGTGACGCATTTCGGTACGTCTCTTCTCATGCAGTTTGTTACCTCTATTGTGAGCTACCATCATTGCAGGCTCAACATATTACCTTGAGAACCCCAAAATAGGTGAGCGTGTAGCCTAAATAATGCTAACGTGATCAAATTTATCGATTGGCATAGCTACTGTGTCGGGTACGTTAATCATGCTGCGCCCTAACTGCGTGTTCCAGGCTCATGTGCTGTTTTCTTTCTCACAGTGCCTGCTATCACGGTAAGCCAACATTCATATTCTCGCCCATAGCAGAGGCCTCAACTTGGTCTAGGGCATCATATCCTGTGCCGTTCATTTCTTCTTCGCCTACCGCGTGAAGGCCATAAGCCATCGGACGTGGCTTTCGGTAATCATCTGTGTGCTAGCTGTTGCATCGACGCGTACGTAGTGGCGCATTCTCCCCAGCACCAGTCATACCTCACAAACCTCCTCTTAGTCTTCGACTTTGCCGGAATTATCGCTATTCGCTGGCCGGGAATGGGAGGGGACAAATCAATGCGGAATCCGGCCGTAAAAGGCTTGCTCTCGAGTTGGCTGATCACCGGCGTCGCAGCGGATGTCCTTATCGCGGTTTCGCTCGTCTGGCACTTGGTAGGCAGAACACAATACCCTCCCCTTTACGCGCAGACTAACGCAAGCCGCGCGTCGCAGCACCGCCGAAAGTCAGGATTCTCGGACACAGACTCGCTCGTGAACAGGATCATACTGTGTATGTTTTACATGCGCTTCCAGAACGTACGGCACTAATGCTGGGGCTTGCGGACGCAGTGACGGTCCAAACTGGTGTCCTCACGACAACATGGGCTATAACGGATTTAGCACTCTGCCTCGGTTCCGTGAGCTGTGTCTATATTTGTCGTGGTTTTCTGCGTTGACACTGAGTGCTATACAGGCTGGTGATACGTGAGCTACTACTTTGTCGTTTGCGTGCCAACGAGTAGGACTGACTACTGACTCACTCAGTCACGAGTTCTTCAACTTCTCGCTCGCCAAGTGGTACACCATCTTTCTGATGTCGAGCCTCAACAACCGCGGCTCGTGGGAGCCTCACCGCTCGAAAACGTCCGCGCTCTCGTGGAAAGCCACGAGTGGCCCTGCGGTCAGTGGAAATTCGGGTGCCAGTGCAAGTATCGCCGCTCTGTCGCTTTGAGTAAGTATCAACTGACATGCTTCGCTCTAGGACTCGCTGGTGTAAGAAGGGGTGTTGGGTAGCGCAGGTCGCAACTCAATGATCATACGTTGGGTTATTGTTTCCGGCTCCATTCTGGGATGGATGTTTGCGGCAGTACTGGTTTTATTTGCGCTTCCAGGAGTTGCGCCTTGTTGTTATGCGATACGAGCAAGACTCGTACGTAAATGCAATATCCTTTCATTGAACTTCACGTACTACCGGCGCAAGCGCCATCCGATCCGATCCTCCAAGAGGGGGTTCCACACATTCACATGGAGAGCAGGGTAGTATTCTGTCTAAAAGCCCATGAACTAGATCTATGTCGACTTACTGGATGCGCTCAAGCGTACGGTATTGATTCAAAAAGACCCTCACGCCTGTCACTAGGATGGCGCTGAGCGCCTCTCGTGGCGTGCGCATGCAGAACGCGGTCAGGTGACGTGCGCCGCACGAACGTGCGGCCCGGCCCGGCGGCGTGTCTTATCTAATGCAGCTGGTGGTAATGTTACAATTTTGGATTCACATCGCTTCGGTCTACCTTTATATTGTCAAGATCCCAGTGACTTGCTGATGGCTGATTGGTCTACTGGCATTCCTCCTTTGCCTCTTCCTGGTTCGCTTGTTTGATCGCCTCGAGCACTGTCGCGTGCACTTCTTTACCTGCTCCGACGACGCCATAGTTCTCGCCTAGCGTCCGCCCCAAGCCAAAGTCGAGCGGCTGCCCACGTGAGTCGGTGACTACTCCACCTGCCTCCTCGACAAGCAAAGAGCCGGGGGCATGATCCTGGGCGTCCTAATCAGCACTCACGCGAGCACGATCCTCGATAGACGTACCCATATTTTCTCCCTGTATCCGCTCCCGACCGGCATACGTAGATACACACCCCCATCGCCCCTCGCGAGCGCCGCATACTTCGCCTGGCTATCCATCCGCGTCGGCGGGCGAGTCACGCCGAGCACACGCGCCACGCGCTCGTTGAAGCTCAGCTTCGCATGCGCCTTCTCCACGCTCTCCAGCAGGTTCAGCCGTTCCGGCGTGAAGCGCGGGATCTGCAGCCGCGCCGCCTGTTCCTCCGGCTGGAGCGCCTCGCCTGCGGGGCGCAGCGGGAGCTGGAACGCGCCGTGCCCGCGCGTCGCGACGAACAGCGCGCCGCGCTCGCCAGCCGGCTGCGCAGGGTCGGCCGGGAGGTTCGGGCAGCCGATGATCCCGAGCTCGACGCGGGCGTCGACGATGAGCGCGAGGCATACGGCGTATTGCTCGCCGCGCAGGAAGCCTTTCGTACCATCGATCGGGTCCAGGGTCCACATGCCTGCCAGGGCGGGCACACCGTCAGTACGAAACGACAGGGGAGGGCAAGAAGCGAGACGCACGACCGGTCCTGCTGCCCTCGTAGTTCCCCCGGTCAATGGCAGCGAGGAGCTCCTCCGTCGTGCGATGGTGCGTGGGGCCCAAGCCCCAGGACTCAGACTCGCCGGGTTGGAGCGGCGCGGTGAGCGACTCGTTGGCAAGCGCGACGACACGCTCGCGGAGGGAGGCGCCCGTGTCTGCGCGCAGGTCGCTCGCGTCTTCTTCACCGACGATAGGGTCATGTGGGAACGTGCGGGATAGGATTGTGTTCACGACCGCTTGTGCAGCGAAGTCGCCGACTGCAACAACAAAGGTGGTCAATTTACAATCTGTTCAGGATAGATTCGGATGGACGGAGAACAGCGGAAGGCCGAGCAGGTGGTGTATGCAAACAAGAACACGTCATGGCTTGACAACAAGATAACATGGGCTGACAGTTGACATGGGACCCACTACGCATATAGCCATCTTCTCGTGTCTGTGGTTCTGTGTCAATCTGACCCCAATAGATCGACGAAGAAGACACCCCGAACCAGCATTGGCGTCCACGACCTGGATTCGACTCCGCTAAGTATTGTTCGGCTGACTGGCCAACGTATGACAGGGTGTTTCTAGACACATTCCCGATGGTCCAACCCATCCTGCAGCAGGCTCGGTGCCATACTGCGATACCCGCTCACATCGTGTGTTTCGGGGGCTGTATTCAGTTTCACGATGGAAGGTGGTCAGGGTAGCCGTAAGTCGCATTCCCGCCGGTGGCTACGAGTGGACGGCGGGGTGGAAATATTCATCAAGGTATCAGAGAAGCATAGGGACGAAAGCGCGCAGCCCGCAGTGGAGGTAGGTAAGACTGCCGCTATAGAGCCGAGACGAGTGGAAAGACCTCTCACAGGATGATAGGACAAGTCTTCACCTCGTACTCAATCATGTTACGGCTGTACTAGTAAGCATGGAGGCTAACACCGCGGGCAAACGGTTGTTTATAGTCGCCACACATTGCTCGTAACATTCGTTCGGTCTGAGAACCTTTTCAGAATATAGTTGAGGACGGAAAACAGTGAGTAATGATATTGTGTTCGGAGAAATCTCCGAACACAGGACAAAGATGTCGGTGTTCTTTGCATGTTCGGAGGAATTGACAGTGTTCGGGCTATTTTCTTTATACTCATGGCCTCGGCCAATACTCGCAACAGGTTCTCAGACTGGACAAGTCATTGAACCATTCTCGGCAGACGAAATGACTGGCCTGCCCGCAGTGTAAGAGGGTACGTGTTTCCGGGAGTACGGGATTCCATTGGAAGACGGTTGCAATAAGGGTCACGAATAGCATTCATAGGGAAAGGCCTAGGGTGAACAAGGAGGCCACCATCGCACGCGATGGAGGACCTCGCGGGTGGCCCACACGATTAGCGCGTGGCCTTGAACACTGCAGAATGAATTGGCCCGGTGGCGTCTGCCAAGATCGCGATCAAGAGAGTTTCCTGCGTGCCCTCGGAAACACGCCCTGGCAGATGTGCATGGAACTATTTCGCATCGATGTCCAGGACACTGAGAGTTCAATCCGAGCATAACTGTCCTCCAGGGACGCTGCTGCGACCATCCAGGCACAGGAGCTACCAGATATGACCCGATAGACTCGTGGCTGAGCCTCTAGTTACCGCGAACAACGGTCGCATCGAGACGAGATTGGAGATACACGAGACTGCGATTCGGACTCACCAGTAACGGGGCTCTTGTCATCTTTCGTCAGTGTCTCGTTCCGCACGAGTTTGTTGAACACCGACGAGGTCAAGGCGCATGCCCTGCGCACGGCGGCAATGGCCACCTGTTTTTCCGCAAAATATGAGTCAGACATGGCTGGAGAGGTAGAAGGAGAGGATAGATCTTTACCGGAGCAGCTTGCAGACTGGACGTTCGCGCGGCGGTAAACATGCATCGCCCGAGCAGATGGCGTCAAGATCGCGATACTTTCTGTCACGCATGTCACGTTCTCCGCCGTTGTCACATCGGATCCACGGCTGAGGTTCTTCGGCTGGAGTCACTAATTGTAGGCTCTCTCCTAATCTCCGAGGCCATGAAGAAGGGGATGACAAGATGTTCTACATCGAGGAGTTGCCCATTGGCCTCATCGTTCAATGCTGTTCAGTGTCACCCAGAAGACGCTGGCATAGTAGGGTTTGTCGAGATACAACATCTGGGTACTTGGATCTGATCCCCTTGAATCGACATGCTGCCTGTGTGCCATTCTCGCCGCTCTCTTGTGGAATGGTCTGGTCCTCGAAAAGGCTACAATTTACAGACTCGCGGAGTCACCAAGAACATGCAGGATCCCTTGTGACGATCTTCCGTGCGCCCACTCCATCTACGGTAAGCCCAGCGCTCGAACAATGGTTGCGCCGCCACCGCCGGCAGCACTTCGAGTCGAGATGTGTTGTTTGATTCAATGATAGACTCCCACTGGCACACGCAATAAAATCTCCAGGGCTTCGCGCCCTCACTCCGAGGTCGCCGCTCCGCACTAACACCTACAGTACGCGCACTGGACGCGGCCGCAGCGACCTGCACGAGCGTGTCGTGCGCATCCGTATGCTCGTACGGGACGATGGATCCCGCCGCTGCATCTGCTCGGCTTCCAAGTTTCAACAGCACGCTGGGCGCCGGCTTCATGGGCCATTTCTTTACCGCGATGTGAGTCCTCCGTGCCAATCGCATGCTGTCTATATTTCAATGCTAAGTAACGGGTTCTTTGACAGCCTGTACGGCATAACTAGTCTGCAGACGTTCACATACTTCAAGCATCACTTCCGAGATCCACCACTGTTGCGATCGTTGGTGCGTTGTCGCGGATCTTGTGCTGGGATACTGGTTCACATCCTCCCCCGGCGGCTGCTCTGCACTACCAGGTGCTAACGCTATGGTGGGTATCCTTCGTTGAAAACCAGTACAGCATTGGCTGACGTACTCCCTGAAGGTTTCTGGACACCGTGCACGTTGTCTTCGTCACGCATACGATGTACTTCTATATGGTTCTCAACTTTGCGGACCCCTTGATTGTCGAACGCCCTGTCTGGTCAGTCATATAATACACTCTTTACGCAGGAAGATTATTCAAACCGTGTTCGCTGGTGAATAGGAGTGTTTGGGTGCGTCTGGTCGGTTCTTGCGGTGTCCGTATGATTGCCTGATGGGAAATACCAGGGCATGATCATAGTTTCGGTTCGTAATTGCTCACTGCAAGTTATACTGATGATAATAAGCGCTACGTCCCTTTCAGAACGTCAGTAACAGCATTGTGCGAGGGTATGTTACTGGGATTTTTGTGTAGAATCACTCTCACACCTAGCACGCAGAATTTTCGGTCATCGTCTCTGGAAGTGTGCGTGGCAATTCGCGGGGTTGCGTAGATTTGCTTCATTCTGACGTCTCGGCAGTGAGCCGCAACTCTTGGATCCTACCGGTGTTGGTAGTAAGTAGGCCTCGCGCACGCTCGTGCGCTCATGCTTATGCTCCGCCCCACAGGCCCTGCTTTCAACATACGTCGTCTGTGAGTACTAGGAGCACGCGTTACGGCTCAGTTGCATACTCACAGGCGTCGCCGCTCCCGCAGTCGACGGCATCTGTACGTAAATGTCACTTCTCACACATCGCCACGACAGCTGAGCGAATCCCTGGGTGAAGACTTCGCCAGCAAGGGGTCAGTGGTACAATTACACTTTACCTCCCCCCGCTCACCTCCTGGGCAGATTGCGGATCGACAGCTTCCTGGAGATATCGACCTTCTCGGTATGGAGGTCGACTAGCCCATCTCAGCGCGGCCCACTGACACTGAGACTAACAGTGGAGCCTGTATATCGGGCTCGCCTTCGAGGTGGTTGACGACTTCGTCATCACGTTCGCGCAGTACTTCTACTTGCGGCGGTTCCGGACGGGCATCAGAAGGTGGGTGGGTCGCCCTGTGCACTCTCTTGGCATTTCGCTGTGCTCATCCCTGGGTGGGGATGCTAGTGCTGACTCCGTCGTCTCGGTGCTAATGCTTTACTGCATCAACACCGGGCTGTTGACGAGGTGCGTCGAGGCACGCTTCATCTAGCTGTATAGGGACTGATGGAGATCGCCATCGTAGCGTTTGTGCGCTGCTCTGTCTGACCACGGTGCGTCCATCAAGGACATCTGTCACCCGCCGTACGTCTGATCGCCGCCTCCCCACCAGTACGCGACGCTTCCGCATATGTACGTCTACTTCGCGTTCTACTTCATGCTGAGCAAACGTGCGTAGCCGTCTTTGTTTCTCGGTTGTCCAGCGTGCCTGAAACGGAGGTAGTGTACGTGAACTCGGTACTGGCGAACCTGAACGCACGCGCGGTCATCGCCGATGCGATGGCGCCGGAGGTTGTCGACCGCGGGCCGTTTGGGTCGGGACAGAACCCGTTCGAGAAGAAGCGCAACCCGTCGGCGACCCCGACAGGCTCGGTGGTAGGCCCGTCGTCGCGCGGCGGGACACAGGTACGTCTTGTGTCCGCACCTCCCCCTCTGCGTTTGAGCCAGGCTGACCGCCCGTCGCACATGCAGTTCTCGACGGTGATCGATCCTGTGATGGTCACGATGTCAAACCTTCTGCGGAACTCGAGCGTGACGCTCGAGGGCAAGACTGAGGAGGATCGTATCTCATGGACATGAGCGGCCGCTAGGCTGGGGTTAGCCCTTCCTACGTGCGTGTCGAGGTGTGTCTGATGTATCTCTGGACCCGCTGCGTCTTCCGCAAGCTGTACCACTAGTAATGATGTTGCTCTGGATCTCTCGTGGCCTGTAACCCTCTTGGATTGAGTATCCGCCGACTGGCTTCCGTATACGCATAGTAGCTACGTGTCAAGTGTCCCTTCGTAGTGTAAGTGAATTTGACTAGAAGGACTATTCACATTCAGCTTCATAGTCATCCATGGCTGCAGGCCTCAAAGACCATAAATCTTGTGAGCTGCTGTCCAGACGCAAGGTTCCTGAAGGTCCAGTGATGTCCAGTTAGTCCTGAGGACAAGTCGAACCGGATCGATTCGACGACCGCGTCAGTCACATGGTTTGACGAACCGAGACGCGCGTCACCGCACGGCGAAACGACCACGTCGACCAACTCGAAATACGCCTAATTACATCCTCTCCCCCTTCATCTCGGTCCAACAAAATGGCATGTTTTTCGTGGTTGTGAAACGATGTGCGCTGAAAACGCTACTTAGGTGTCTTCCGCAAATGCGGGCGAACCCGTACCCATCGAGACGTCTCATGAGGACATGATTGTACGTTCGCGTCGCGCGAAGCTTCAGACTGCAGACTGAAGGTCGCGTCCGGAACACAGCATGATGCACAACTAGACTACTATGGCAAGCGACTCGCGACATGCTCGTCTGACCGGACAGTGCGGGTGTTCGACGTTGTAGACGGAGAGGCGACCAAGACAAGCGGGCAGGTCCTCAAAGGGTGCGTGCACTCAGCCCTTGCCCTACATCTCACCCTGACCTGTGTGAAGGCACACGGGCCCGGTGTGGCAAGTCTCCTGGGCACATCCAAAGTTCGGACACATCCTCGCGTCGTGTTCGTACGACGGCAAGGTCATCATCTGGAAGGAGCAACCTGCGCAGGGCCCAACACCCGCGGGCTGGGCCAAAATCAAGGAGCACACCCTCCACAAGGCGTCCGTCAACTCCGTCTCATGGGCACCACACGAGCTCGGCGCGATCCTCGCTTGCGCATCCTCCGACGGCACCATCTCCGTGCTCACCTTCAAAAGTGCGTCCCCCTTCTCCGCGACGTCGCGTGTTCGCTGACATTGGGTGGGGGCAGATGACGGCCAGTGGGGCGCGGACGTCTTTGACGGACACGCTATTGGGTGCAACGCCGTCTCATGGGCGCCGGCGGTGCAGCCCGGCTCGCTGATCGCGCCGCAGCCGACGGCGACGATCCCGGGGCAGGTGCCCGCGGCGCCGGCGGGCGTGAAGCGCTTCGCGAGCGCGGGCTGCGACAACCTGGTGAAGATCTGGGGCTTCCGCGACGACACGCAGGAGTGGGTCGAGGAGGAGGTGCTCGAGGGCCACACCGACTGGGTGCGCGACGTCGCGTGGGCGCCGAACATTGGCCTCCCCCGGAGTTACATCGCCACCGCCTCGCAGGTGCGTCTTCTCGCGCGTTGCGCGGCGCGAGCTGGTGTGCCGACTGATTTTGTGGGACAGGACAAGACCGTGCTTATTTGGACAAAAGACACTCCGACGTCGCCGTGGGTCAAGACCGCGCTCGACCCGTCCTCCGCATCCGTCTCGCCGACCTCGGGCGCGCCTGCACCGGCGGGCAGGTTCCCGGACGTGGTATGGCGCGTATCGTGGAGTCTGGCGGGGAATATCCTCGCGGTGAGTTGCGGCGACGGGAAGGTGACGCTATGGAAGGAGAACCTGAAGGGTGTGTGGGAGTGTGTGAGCGACATGACGAGCTAGGTGTATCATACGCTGTGTGGACTCTAGGTGCCCTATACATTTTCCTCAGTCTGTTTGGTCCTCGAATATCTCTATCCTTCCCCTTCTTGGCAGCCTTAAACTTATTATCTATCCTCTGTTCCCGACTCTGCTGAGGCCTTCTAGTGTGTGGTGCGGTGCATGCACTGCCGCGCCGCTCAGGCGGGTGTACAGCGGGCGGGACGCAGAATTAGCTGCGCGCCGCGGCGTCGGATGCTGTCCGAGCGCCGCCGCCAGCTCCTGAGGCAAATCTTATGCGTCGTCCCAAGCATAGAAAGCTCAGTTTGTGTTGGTCGGCGGATTTTCTCATCCTGCTCGGCTCGCTGCTCAGAATTTGCGGCGAACATTCAGTGGTGTGGCGTGCACTGAGCTTCGAAACACCGCCCGCACCGCTTATGGGTCAATCTATGCACAGACGTCAGTCCACCGGGCCTATTTAGTTGGGATTTGAACCGCTGGTCTCAGCAACAAAGTTAGCCCCTAATCATCTCTTTCCTGACATCTCAACTCCCTCCCGAACGTCGTTGCGCGCATTGCATTATCATGGCAAACTGGTGAGTCTGCCACGAGGATGGCAATTGCCGAGAGCTGATCATGAGCCGACGCTATTTGCAGGATTGATGTTTTCTCCCTCGTCTTGGCAAGTCCTCCAGCTTCAAGCTCTGCATCCACCCATCCGCTTTTTACTTACTGGAGAATGGCTGTTCGCAGACGCTGTCAATCGCTGGAGGCGTTGTGTTCGGGTTGCTTTACATCGTGAAGGCGATGTCGCAGGTAGCAGAGGCGACGAAGGCATCGTGAGTGTAGTTAGCTCAACCAGGCTTCTCGCTGATGACCATTCTCCCTCGTTGCGTTTCTCTGTGCGCAACGAACAGTCTGAAGAACAAAGGCGTCAATCTATCCATAGAGGGTGTGTCTATCAAGACGGATAAGCGGTGGGACAGGGGTGATTACCTCGATGCTACTCAGCGGTGCGTTCGCTGCCTTCTCGTATTTCTGCCTGCTCTGATGTCGCGCCCCCTTCCATCCCTGCCCTACGACTCCAGTGGTTTCGTGAAAGCGTACAACAACTCGTCCTTTGGCCCCGGTGCGGGCGTCCGGTCGCACTCTGCGTCGTCCATCCGCTCCGAACAGCATAACAGCGAGGGGCGGGAGCGACATGGAACAGTGTCGGGTGGGGCGTTACACATGAGGAAAACCTCCACCACGGGCTCGAAGTGAGCTGCTCGCCGCCGTCCCATTATGAAATGTGTCCGTGAGTTGTGGCGAGCAGTAGCTTGGTGAGATATTGGTTGTGGTTTTATGGTCTTTTTTCGTGCGTGTGGCCGGCGATAGATACTTGGTGTTTGCGTGACTTATTGCCATAATTTATCTACTTGTGTCTGCACAGATGTATTCTCCGGGCCCTGAGATACCAGCATGCACGTATCGAGCACCGCTGCTTGTCGGCGCGACTCGAGCCATGTCTCATATGAAATCAGAGCCCAGGTGCAGAAAAGCCCCGGTGACCCGCCCTCTACATCCTTGATGCCCTCCGACCCCGACGTCAAGGGGCTCCGCGTCTCCCTGCCCCTGCCCCCTCGACCTCCCCCTCGACCGGGTCCCTAAATTCGTATGAGGCGTACTCCGTCCATACGGCGCCGTCCATGTCCATGAACGATTCACGCTTGGCCTGGCGAACGCGCTGAGCGGGGTGAACCGCAGTGTGCGCATATCCGCGGCGGACACGTGGTAGGAGGAGAGAAAAGCAGAGTCAAGAGAGGACTTGTAGGCGAGGCGAATGTCATTGGTGGTTTCGTTTGCGTGCCGGAGCTTCAGGAGGAAGCGCGAGGTGAGGAGGGAGGGGATACTATATGGACGAATGCGTACGAGGCGAGTACGAGCAGGTGATTTTTGGACGTTGGACCTACGGGATAAGGAAGATCGTGACGTAGACGACGTTCTGGGTGGATATATGCGCGCGATGTGAGGCGGGGGAGCCACAGAAGCCACAATGAGACGAACGCACCCTTGTGCTGAAGACGACGACGATATGCTCGATGTTCAATGTACGGAGCGCTCTTCTCTCACATCAAGACTGCTCAGCACTGGGCATGGTCAAGATGCAGGACGCACACGAAGTAGATGGTGCCGTCGCGGAGGAGGAGCAACGCAAGGGAGGCCTTGATATTCAGCCGGTCCGCCTCCCGCTTCATCGCGTAGTACGTCCGCCACCAGGTAATAGTTATCACGAATAAGTCAGATACGCTGGCGCACACGCAGGTCGCAATGGTAACTGGAGACGCTAATATCAGCTCTTTCCGCGAACGTTACGGACGCAATACTCACCGCTGGAAGAACAGGTGAGTCGCGCTTCTCGATATAATGCCAGGGGGCATGGCACTCACATGCGGTGTTCCTGCACACTGCAACTGGCGTCGTATGTACAGACGGACATGGGCCTGACGAACACGATGTACCCGAGTGATGCTTGGACGGCATTGGACTGTGCCCCGGTGTCAGGTCGAGAATCATACCATGACGATCAAGAGGCAAAGCGTACGAGGTTAGAAGCGAACGCGACAATGCCGGTCAGGAATGTTGCGAGGGCGAAATGCCAATTCCGCCCCGTGACGGTGTACATACGGAGGGTGGAGATTACTTCAGCAAAGGCCGGCAGGTAAGTCACGCAACCGTTGATTGGGTGGTACTATGGACTTACTAGTGGGAACAATTGCGTAACGATAGTGTTCAGCATGATTACGGTCGCGGATCTGCGACGACAAAGTGAGCCTTCCTTCGTGAGCAGGGTGGACAGCACTAACGTCTAGGATAGTACACAACCACACGTCAGGGGGAGGGTCCCGTGCCAGTGAGGCAGAGACGGTAGGGAATACGCACGAGGTGAGTCGTCAAAGGGAACACGCTACATAATTCCGTTGACAATCCCATAGACAACTGAAATATAACGATTGCATAAGAAAACGAGGCCCGACATCGTTAGCTTTCGTCACCAGACGAGGCGGAGCCCATCAGAGAGCGTCACAAGATGCTCGCAGAATATAAGAGCTATAGTGCACACCAAGGAGACTCGGAAAACTCCAACGGCGGCGAGCTAGCCTTACTGTCCTAGTGCTAACTCCCTCTCGGTATCCTCTCTCTACCACCTAAGGAGCCCCAAAAAATCTACAGAGGAGCCTTGGGCCCTCGTCCATCGGACTGCGCAAACTCCGAGGCAGTGGTTCGTGCAGGAAGAAGGGGACATTGAAAAGGTTGCATTAAACCTGTCCAGATCTGAGCCAAGCCCGGTGCTTTTGCAACGGGGCACGAAAACAATGGCAACGCTGCACAGCATTGCCAGGGTTGCGTGCATAGTACGCATGCCGATTCAAAGTATCCGGAGCGAACGAAAACATAGACCCAAATGTGCACTTACCGTAGATGGAGTGATCCGTGGCGCGCGGAAGACCGTCACAAGGGATACTCCACGTTCTTGGTGAGTCCGCGAGTCTGTACATTGTAGCCTTTTCGAGGACCGGACCATTCTACAAGAAGCGGCGAGAATGGCACACAGGCAGCATGCCGATTCAAGGGGATCAGATCCAAGTACCCAGATGTTGTATCTCGACAAACCCTACTATGCCAGCGTCTTCTGGGTGACACTGAACAGCATTGAACGATGAGGCCAATGGGCAACTCCTCGATGTAGAACATCTTGTCATCCCCTTCTTCATGGCCTCGGAGATTAGGAGAGAGCCTACAATTAGTGACTCCAGCCGAAGAACCTCAGCCGTGGATCCGATGTGACAACGGCGGAGAACGTGACATGCGTGACAGAAAGTATCGCGATCTTGACGCCATCTGCTCGGGCGATGCATGTTTACCGCCGCGCGAACGTCCAGTCTGCAAGCTGCTCCGGTAAAGATCTATCCTCTCCTTCTACCTCTCCAGCCATGTCTGACTCATATTTTGCGGAAAAACAGGTGGCCATTGCCGCCGTGCGCAGGGCATGCGCCTTGACCTCGTCGGTGTTCAACAAACTCGTGCGGAACGAGACACTGACGAAAGATGACAAGAGCCCCGTTACTGGTGAGTCCGAATCGCAGTCTCGTGTATCTCCAATCTCGTCTCGATGCGACCGTTGTTCGCGGTAACTAGAGGCTCAGCCACGAGTCTATCGGGTCATATCTGGTAGCTCCTGTGCCTGGATGGTCGCAGCAGCGTCCCTGGAGGACAGTTATGCTCGGATTGAACTCTCAGTGTCCTGGACATCGATGCGAAATAGTTCCATGCACATCTGCCAGGGCGTGTTTCCGAGGGCACGCAGGAAACTCTCTTGATCGCGATCTTGGCAGACGCCACCGGGCCAATTCATTCTGCAGTGTTCAAGGCCACGCGCTAATCGTGTGGGCCACCCGCGAGGTCCTCCATCGCGTGCGATGGTGGCCTCCTTGTTCACCCTAGGCCTTTCCCTATGAATGCTATTCGTGACCCTTATTGCAACCGTCTTCCAATGGAATCCCGTACTCCCGGAAACACGTACCCTCTTACACTGCGGGCAGGCCAGTCATTTCGTCTGCCGAGAATGGTTCAATGACTTGTCCAGTCTGAGAACCTGTTGCGAGTATTGGCCGAGGCCATGAGTATAAAGAAAATAGCCCGAACACTGTCAATTCCTCCGAACATGCAAAGAACACCGACATCTTTGTCCTGTGTTCGGAGATTTCTCCGAACACAATATCATTACTCACTGTTTTCCGTCCTCAACTATATTCTGAAAAGGTTCTCAGACCGAACGAATGTTACGAGCAATGTGTGGCGACTATAAACAACCGTTTGCCCGCGGTGTTAGCCTCCATGCTTACTAGTACAGCCGTAACATGATTGAGTACGAGGTGAAGACTTGTCCTATCATCCTGTGAGAGGTCTTTCCACTCGTCTCGGCTCTATAGCGGCAGTCTTACCTACCTCCACTGCGGGCTGCGCGCTTTCGTCCCTATGCTTCTCTGATACCTTGATGAATATTTCCACCCCGCCGTCCACTCGTAGCCACCGGCGGGAATGCGACTTACGGCTACCCTGACCACCTTCCATCGTGAAACTGAATACAGCCCCCGAAACACACGATGTGAGCGGGTATCGCAGTATGGCACCGAGCCTGCTGCAGGATGGGTTGGACCATCGGGAATGTGTCTAGAAACACCCTGTCATACGTTGGCCAGTCAGCCGAACAATACTTAGCGGAGTCGAATCCAGGTCGTGGACGCCAATGCTGGTTCGGGGTGTCTTCTTCGTCGATCTATTGGGGTCAGATTGACACAGAACCACAGACACGAGAAGATGGCTATATGCGTAGTGGGTCCCATGTCAACTGTCAGCCCATGTTATCTTGTTGTCAAGCCATGACGTGTTCTTGTTTGCATACACCACCTGCTCGGCCTTCCGCTGTTCTCCGTCCATCCGAATCTATCCTGAACAGATTGTAAATTGACCACCTTTGTTGTTGCAGTCGGCGACTTCGCTGCACAAGCGGTCGTGAACACAATCCTATCCCGCACGTTCCCACATGACCCTATCGTCGGTGAAGAAGACGCGAGCGACCTGCGCGCAGACACGGGCGCCTCCCTCCGCGAGCGTGTCGTCGCGCTTGCCAACGAGTCGCTCACCGCGCCGCTCCAACCCGGCGAGTCTGAGTCCTGGGGCTTGGGCCCCACGCACCATCGCACGACGGAGGAGCTCCTCGCTGCCATTGACCGGGGGAACTACGAGGGCAGCAGGACCGGTCGTGCGTCTCGCTTCTTGCCCTCCCCTGTCGTTTCGTACTGACGGTGTGCCCGCCCTGGCAGGCATGTGGACCCTGGACCCGATCGATGGTACGAAAGGCTTCCTGCGCGGCGAGCAATACGCCGTATGCCTCGCGCTCATCGTCGACGCCCGCGTCGAGCTCGGGATCATCGGCTGCCCGAACCTCCCGGCCGACCCTGCGCAGCCGGCTGGCGAGCGCGGCGCGCTGTTCGTCGCGACGCGCGGGCACGGCGCGTTCCAGCTCCCGCTGCGCCCCGCAGGCGAGGCGCTCCAGCCGGAGGAACAGGCGGCGCGGCTGCAGATCCCGCGCTTCACGCCGGAACGGCTGAACCTGCTGGAGAGCGTGGAGAAGGCGCATGCGAAGCTGAGCTTCAACGAGCGCGTGGCGCGTGTGCTCGGCGTGACTCGCCCGCCGACGCGGATGGATAGCCAGGCGAAGTATGCGGCGCTCGCGAGGGGCGATGGGGGCGTGTATCTACGTATGCCGGTCGGGAGCGGATACAGGGAGAAAATATGGGTACGTCTATCGAGGATCGTGCTCGCGTGAGTGCTGATTAGGACGCGCAGGATCATGCCCCCGGCTCTTTGCTTGTCGAGGAGGCAGGCGGAGTAGTCACCGACTCACGTGGGCAGCCGCTCGACTTTGGCTTGGGGCGGACGCTAGGCGAGAACTATGGCGTCGTCGGAGCAGGTAAAGAAGTGCACGCGAAAGTGCTCGAGGCGATCAAACAAGCGAACCAGGAAGAGGCAAAGGAGGGAGGCCAGTAGGTAAATCAGCCATAAGCCAGCCACTGGGATCTTGACAATGTTAAGGTAGACCGAAGCGATGTGAACACAATTGTAATTTTACCACCAACAGCACTAGATAAGATGTCAGCACCAGCTGCACAAGGCCCCCGTCTCTTATTGTCCATCCGCGTTGCTACGCGGAAAGCCTCACCGCTATCCAGATGGTACATCGAATCCAAGTGCAAATGGAAAGGATACCCGACTCCTCCCGAAGGGGGTGAGCTCTGTAGTAGAAATATAGAAGTACTGCCGCACTGCACAAGCGCCCACCGCTGCTTTCGATCGCCGTCAGTGACGCGTCGCGCTCGTTTCTGTCCTCGATCGACCCCCGCTCGCGCCCACTGACGTCACCTCGTCGCACGCACGCCACCCCATCCCCCGCACATATATAAGGGTCATCCGTGCACGTCCTCACATGTTCCTTCCCCTCATCGCCCACGCCGCTGTACCCTCGTCTCCGCCCCCTCGTCCTGCTAGTAGCCCGACATGGGCGGGTACGCTTCCAGTGTCCCCTCTTGGTTGTGCGGGCTCTGTCTAAGGCCACCTCGAGGTGTGCCACCGCGTGTGGGACAGCCTCCGGGCCCGTGCGTGCTGGGACAGTCATGACGGTTGTTGCCGTCGAGAGGCACGCCCCGTTTCAGCCAATTGACAGCATCAGTCCCTTTCGAAATGTAGATACATTCCACATTAGAAAATTAGTGATCATCCATCCGCATTGCGGAGGGATGCTTACAGCTTGCTAATAACTTGCGCACATACGTGCACGCCGGGCCGGGCCGCAAGTTCGCGCGACGCGCCCTGTAAAACCTCCTCTTGGAGGGGATTGGATGGCGCTTGCGGCGCTACGGGAATGATCCAGAGTCAAACGAAAGAATATTGCATTGACGTACGAGTCTGACTCGTGACGCACCAAAAAAGCGCAACTCGTGGCAACGCAGATAACACGAGTACGTCCATCCCAAAAATGGAATAACACGACGTATGATCATTGAGTTGCGACCTGCGCTACCCAATACCCCTTCTTACACTAGCGATTACTATGGCGGAACATGTCAGTTGGGGCTTGATCAGAGCGACAGTATGGTGATACTTGCATCGGCACTTGAATCTCCGCCGTCCGCATTGACCGAAGGCTCACAACTTTCCACGAGAACGTGGAAGTTGTCGAACGGTTAGGCTCCCACGAGCCGCGGTTGTTGAGGCTCGACATCAGAAAGATGGTGTACCACTTGGCGAGCGAGAAGTTGAAGAACTCGTGACTGAGTGAGTCAGTAGTCAGTCCTACTTGTTGGTACGCAGACGACAAAGTTGTAGCTCACGTATCACCAGCCTGTATAGCACTCAGTGTCAACGCAGAAAGCCACGACAAATATAGACACAGCTCACGGAACCGAGGCAGAGTGCTAAATCCGTTATAGCCCATGTTGTCGTGAGGACACCAGTTTGGACCGTCACTGCGTCCGCAAGCCCCCGCATTAGTGCCGTACGTTCTGGAAGCGCATGTGAAACATACACAGTATGATCCTGTTCACGAGCGAGTCTGTGTCCGAGAATCCTGACTTTCGGCGGTGCTGCGACGCGCGGCTTGCGTTAGTCTGCGCGTAAAGGGGAGGGTATTGTTTTCTGCCTACCAAGTGCCAGACGAGCGAAACCGCGATAAGGACATCCGCTGCGACGCCGGTGATCAGCCAACTCGAGAGCAAGCCTTTGACGGCCGGATTCCGCATTGATTTGTCCCCTCCCATTCCCGGCCAGCGAATAGCGATAATTCCGGCAAAGTCAAAGACTAAGAGGAGGTTTGTGAAGCATGACTGGTGCTGGGGAGAATGCGCCACTACGTACGCGTCGATGCAACAGCTAGCACGCAGATGATTACCGAAAGCCACGTCCGATGGCTTATGGCCTTCACGCGGTAGGCGAACACAGGGAGCGGCTCACCCTAAAATGGGGCGGAATATGGTGTAAGTATGCTGCAAATGTGGAAAACCCAGTTAGTGTATTGCGCGCCCAGATCGGCTTATCGTATTATGATCGCGTTTTGTATATGCGGGCGCGAGATATTGTAATGAGATACTGAAGATTGTGTGACACGTGCGTCACTCTGTTTCTTCACCGCAAACCCGGGCGAAACATTGTGATGGCATATTACAATGAGCTTCGTTTATCTCGCGGCAGTGTAGCATGAAAGAAGTGTGACACCTGTCACACCATATCTCTTTGACTATCTCGCCATCGAATATGCTTTAGGAAAAGTGACAAATGTCACACAATATCCTCACAATATGTTGCGTTCCTTTATGATGAAGTAAGTGTGATGCGGTAGTCACACTATACCTTCAGCATATCTCGACACGACTTATCGAAAAGGAAAGCTGATATCACACTGAGATATCTCGACTCAACTTATCAGAGAGTAAGGCTGATATCGCACTAAGTCAAGTTATGGTAAAGAGCAGCAATGTATCACGTGAGTTTAGTTTCACTGTACAAGGGCATCTCGGACGGATGCCATCGTAGATTGAATCTCGCGCGTTGTACTCTTAGCGACAGGTTTCCTTCGAGGCCTTCGCCGAGTAGCAGCTATGAATATGAGCTACGCCGGCATAGTCGTCGATTCAGTGCATGGCCACGTACCGGTAAGAATTCGAATGGTGAGCGTAGCAGCCAAATGCGGAACACTGTCCAAGCTCTGCCTATCGCTGTAGGCGCTTGAGGAGGTTGACCCGCAGCCGCCGGTCGGGCTGTTCATCCGTCCGGTGACCGTCAAGGACACGCAGTTGACCGTCAACTATAGACGCCGTCCATGAGCTGAGGGTCATGCATGACCGGGACGCTCAACTGTAGACGGTCAACTATGTACGGGCGGCGGTCAACGCGCTCGACCCACTGCTGGCCCAGCCGATTTCGCACCCCATCAGCAAACCGTGCATTTGTCTGGCGCCGCCTGTGGCGTCTGTGGCGTCTGTGGCGTCTGAGGGCGGTCTGCCGGGTCTGGCTGTCTGGCACCTCCTCGCGCTTTGCGTGTACTCAAATTTTGTGATCCGTGGTGTACTAGTGCAAGCATTTAATTTTATAAGGAGCTGTAATGTAACATGCACACTACAGAGAGATGAACTAAACATAATGAGGCAAGTAGATTGTTTGCTCGTCCGGAGATACACTAGTGGGACAGCGGATCGAGTACTGCGGGTCTGCGGGTCTCTGGGTGGGTGAGTCGGACGCACCTCGAAATCCTCCCCGCTTGCCGTTCTCTGCTCCCGCACCTGCACCGCTTTCGTTCGTTGGCCTTGCCTGCACACGGGGCTTTGGCCCCGCTGCGCTCACGGCTGTCGTGCATGTTGCTGTTCGTTGACCCGCTCATTCGCCTCTCCGCTCGCCGACCTGCTCGTCCGCCTACCCGCTCGTTCGTCAACCCGCCGGTTGCTTGCTTGCCTGCTTGCACACTTCGCCTCCTCGTTCGCTCGTTCTCCTGCTCACCTGTCACGGGCCTGCTCACCCGTTTGCCTACTTATCGCCCTGTTCGCCTGCTCGCCGGTTTGCTGGTTTGCCCGCTGGTTTGTCTGCCTGCTCGTCTGATTTTGAGCTCGCCTGCCCGCCCACTCGCCTGTCTTCCTGCTCGCCCGCTTGCAGGCCTCTCTGACCACTTGCCTGCCCACTCGTTCACTCACCTACTCGTTCACCCACATGGCCACCTTGCTGCCCCCTTCGTCTTCCTATGTCTACACGCAAGGCATTGGCCCTGCTGTGCTCGTCGAGTGTGTTTCGCCTTTAATGCTCTGCTGGCCAGTCACCCGTTCCGAGTCGTCTGCTAGCCTGTTTCATCGCCCGTGCGCACGCTCATTCGCCCGCCGACCTTGACAGGCCTAGCGCGCCATCTACGAGTGGTGCGGGTGCGGGTGCGGGTGCGGGTGCGGGCGAGGGCAGGCCGAGCTTCTTGTCTTGCCCCGTTGTTGTGTCTGCGGCGGCGCGTCGACTCGGAGTGCAAAGCCCGACCTCCCTCCCTGTGCATGGCCTTCGCAAGCTTAACGCGACCCTCCCTCTTTGAGCGCTTGCTTCTGAATGCTGGCGTGGCACCCGTCTCTGCCTTGTACACCTGCTCAGCGCTGCGCCGCGGGAGGTGTCGTGAAGACTACAAGTAGGTGCGTGTATTGTGTTGTCAATATTGTAATCAGCATCCGAGTCCGTATTGATGAGCAGACCTAGCGCACCGTCTAGTACGGTCATTCTAAGCGTGGGGTGGGCAACGAAGAGCCGGGCTTCAGTACTTCAGTGACTGCCCAAGCGTGCCGCGCCGTGGGGGAGAAGGCAACAACGTGCCTACCCTAAACTATTTATGTACGGCTCGCTGAGAGCCTTTCGCAATATCGAGCGCTGGTGTGCGTGACTAAATGGATCCCCTCCTCCTCCTCGTCCTCTGCTGTCGCTGTGATTACGGTCCTGTTCTCTACTCTCGGCCTCGTACTCTGTCTCTCTCTAGTCTACTCGCCTTCAGCGGAAGGTGTACGGGCTCGTCTAACTCCACCTCAGTCGGTCTGTCCCCCGCCGACGATCCTCGGACAACCGACGCATCCGTTCCCCTTCTCGGTTGGAGGATCGCCCTCTGACCGTCTTCCGAGCACGAGGCCTTCTCCTGCACCTCCTTTCCTTGCGCCGAACCTGGTTCACCTCTTCGGCAGCCCCCGTTCACGTAGCAACCGGTAGCCTGCTCGGTGGCGAAGCCGTTGAGGACGGTCGTTCTCACAGATGCAACGACCAGCTGCTAGATCTATGTTCCCCATTTACGATCAGGACCAGCAGCATTGCTTTTCTGCGCTGTCAGCCTTGGACGTGGGATCATTGCCTGACTCAAGGAATCAATGAGCGAGGCGTCGTGGGCCGTCTGGACGCGTCGAGCGCCGCGGTAATGGAGGCTCACTAGTTGGCGGGATTAGCGGGCGCGAGCTGGGGGACGTAGCACAAGGTATGCAAGTCACATTCACGCTAGACTCGTTGGTCTTGAACCACCTCTGAGACTCTTCGTCTCATTCTGTAGCACTCCGGTATCGACGCCTCTCTCGCCTGAGAGCATTTCGCCTCCGTCGGCGTCGACATCCCGAATCATTGATCTTCCGATGATGGATCCGTCGTCCGCATCGTCGCCAGCACAAGGCGAACAGTACCCCATACGTCTGGACCAGGCGACGTAACCACGAGTCGCTACACGGCGGCATAAACGCGCCGGCGCTCAGCATCCAACGTTGCGGTCGATGATGGCAAACTTGCCTTTCAACCCCTCAAGGTCATACGGCTTGCCAGCGGCCTTCATCCCCTCGTGTTACTCAGTGCGCGTCGTCTCCCTCAACGGATCTAGTCTGAGATGTTTGGGTTCACGGCAGTCACGCCAGGGCCCTGAGG